>MJUU01014185.1:126940-195145 GCA_002080025.1 Modiolus philippinarum | reverse complement strand
GAAGAGCTTTTCTAGAAGGGAGATAATTTTATACCACTAGATTTCCCACTGAATACAACTATAGGTATAACATTATTTAAAGAAATATTTATATACATGTACTGTATTACAGATTCATAAAAATTAGCAGAAGGCATTGTGCAACTAATTATAACATATCAGATCGTAATTTCATAGCACGAAATATATGAAGACATCATTGTATATATTTAAACATAGACGTTTTTCTTCGATAATATGGTTTGATGAAATTTAACCTTAAACCCTGATATATTGGACATTTTAATACAAAATGCATCTCATCTTCGTTACCTACAAAGGTAGTCAAGGACGTTAAACACCTCCCAGTCAGATGTCATTTTTGCAAAAATTGCACAGTTTGTTATTTCTAGATATAGCAGAAAAACGACCACATTGTGCGGACTATTAAGCTTCAGCTTGGTAATACATTTTTTTTTATAAATGTCTGGTATTGGTTTACACAAGTAAAACTGTAGGCAAAAATTCTTTAAGATGTATTAATAAACGGAACATTTACTAGAAGTACTCAATACGCTATCAAACTCTTGTTTTTGACAATCATGTAACCGTTGTTTAATTAAAAATAACAATCACTACAAGTTTTATGATATGTGAAAAAATTCTTGGTTATACCAAATTTCACCAAGTCCTATTCTACAAAGTTCATTTTTAATAAAATAAAAGCAATTTGTTTTATTGCTTGAACTTTTAAGTAACTCATCATACAAAAATGTATAACAATTTGTGGTACACAATAACTTAAACCAGTACTTAAAAATTCTACACTTTCTAGTGTATTACAGTGGCATTCTACCAAGTTCATAATAAACCAGAACATTATTTGTTGAACTTTTAACTTTTAAAATATTTTTACAGTAATTTAAATGTATTCTCTCCACAGCTGGAGCTTTAAACGCTCCCAATATTTCACAACCGTAACACAAACCACTATTAATATACTCATCATACAAAAATGTATAACAATTTGTAGTACACAATAACTTAAACCAGTACTTAAAAATTCTACACTTTCTAGTGTATTACAGTGGCATTCTACCAAGTTCATTATAAACCAGAACATTATTTGTTGAACTTTTAACTTTTAAAATATTTTTACAGTAATTTAAATGTATTCTCTCCACAGCTGGAGCTTTAAACGCTCCCAATATTTCACAACCGTAACACAAAAGTATCAAAAAGTGACAATAAAGTTACAATATTTAAAAACAAATCTTTCGTAGTTCTTCGTAAAGCAAAAACAGCTTTTCTACCTTGTTCCGAAAGCGTTTGTTGCGATACATTATATTTACCTTTATAATATAACAGATATCCAAGATAGCTAAACCTATCTACAATTTCTATTTCTTGGTTATTAAAATACAATTTTTCATGTTCACAAATATTACCACCTGTTCTGAACACTGCAATTTTTGTTTTAGATATATTTACACTTAATGACCATATATAAAGTATCTAATAACTTTTGAAGTCCAGAGATAGTATCAGAAAAGATAACCATATCATCTGCATACATAAGCAAAAATAGATTCAACTCTTTTACTTCAAATGGAATAGATTCACTGTTTTTAAAAGCCATCTCACAGTCGTTTACATATAGAGGAAACAGTATAGGTGATAAAATTTCACCTTGCATTAGTCCAATTTCATTTCTAAAATATTCAGAGTTAAAGCCATCAACTGTTACACAAGTACTAACATAAGAATACATTGATTTAATTACAGACAGTAATTTACCCTTAATACCAATGTTTTTGTAAAAACATTCTAAAAGTTCGCTTTAGTACACCAAATTATATGGTGTATGGGGAACTCGGCAGGTTTCCGTTGGAAACGATAATAAAACGTAAGATGGTCTTGTTTTGGAATAGTCTTTTATTAAACGACAATAAATTGTCGTCTATTATGTACAAAACAATGTTTTTATTGCAGTTGCAATTTCCTCAAAAATTTAAGTGGATTTCATATGTTAAAGCAATATTCGATAAAAACGGGATGAGTTTTACCTGAGATAGTCAAATCTTAATGGATAGACAGTATTTAAAGACATCAATTACACAACAGTTAAATGATCAATTTAATCAACAGTGGTTTTCTCAAATGGGAAACTCATTCAGAGGTCATTTTTACTCAGAATATGAAAATGAATTTGGTTTAGAAAAGTATTTACTACGTTTAAATGAGTGTGATAGAGCATATATATCTAAATTGAGATGTTCAAATTTAAAAATCCCTATCGAAACGGGAAGATGGACCAACGTACCGAGAAAAGAAAGAATATGTCATCTATGTGGGAATGGTCTTGGTGATGAATTGCATTATCTTTTTATATGTGAAAACGAAGTCTTAAAGAATTTCCGTAAGAAATATATTCCGTTGTATTATACTGTCTATCCAAGAGATTACAAATTGATACGTTTATTAATGTTCTGCAATGTTGAACTATATAAAAATTTAGCAAAGTATTTAAAAATCCTTATTCGCACTATCTAATTGAAAAATACAATTAAACTTAACTATCAGTAACCGACAGTAGTGCTGTGTGTTCTGTCAAATTGGTTATTAACCTTTATATTAATATATTACATAATATTGTGTATTTGTGTATTGAAAGTTTGTAGTGGATTACCAGAGACATTTTTGTTTGGTATATGTTTTCATGTTTGTATGTTTATTTATGTTTTGTCCTCTTGTACATCTCATTGTGTCTGGGGCTTAATAAAGTATTGTCTTGTCTTGTCTTGTATTAATAATTTATGCCATAACATATAACATTGAACGGTGTCAAACGCTTTTGTGTAGTCTACAAAACAACAATATAAATGTTTTTAGCTGATAAAGTTTGAAAGTACGCACATATTTGAAAATTTTCAAATTAATTTTGTCATCAACATCATCACTACCAAATAAAAGTGTTTCAATGTGCATTTCTATGTTTAAGTCGTTAATTTTACCATTAAGTTTACGCCTTTGATTTTGAAAGAGATGACATTCAATAAAGAGACGAATTGCATCCTCAGGAGCAATTTGGATGGTTTATAACATGAATGGTTGCCAGATCGGCATTCAGAGAACTGCATTGATGTCTCAGTCTGGTATGAAGTATGTTTAATTTTCTGTCACCAACATTATAATAGTTGGGTGCTTTAATCAAAATTGGTTTAACTTTTTGCTTCAATAACGACAGGGTACATTTTTCGAATTTCAGGGCTTAAATTATTCCAAAGATTTACAGTAGACGGTATGAAAGACTGTTTCAAAATTGAGTGATTCTAAGCTAGAAAACTTTGGCAAACCTGTCACAATTAATTCGAGCTACCTCCAACTGGATTTTTTTTTCTATTTTTTCAGTTTCATAGTGGAGGCATCCATCCCAAACTTCGGAGGAATACTCTAACAAGGGGCGTATAAAACTTAAATAAATAGTTGATAAACTCTTTTTTGACTGAACAAATTTTAATTTTCTAAGGGCATGCAACTTAATCATTGCAGAGTTTGTAATATCATCAACCCAATATGTTTTGGAAAGGTTCCATTCGCCGAAAAGGTTATTCCTAAATGTTTGTGATTTTCTACTTGATCCACACTTTCACCATCAAATAGTATATTAAGGTTAGAGGGGATTATCATCCGTTATACAAAGAGCTTTTGTTTTTTTTTTTTTGGGGGGGGTTAAAATCAACAAGCCATAATTTTGACCATTCATTCAATTTAGATAAATCGTAGTTTATTTCTCTTTCTATTCCCCATTTCCCTTCTTTTTTCCAATTAATGTTCCTTCTAACACGCAAGCTTTTAGTTTTTCGATTAGTCGTTTATAATTATGCCAAACTCTATCAAAGGCTTTTGATATAACGCAAACAATCAAAACGGAAAAATTCTTATCATCTAAATTTTGGGAAATACTATATAATGGTAAATTTCAAGAAGTTGATAAATCGTGGAGTGTCCCTTAGGAAAGCCAAATTGATATAAATATAACAGATTATTATCAATAGTATAATTATAAATATGTTTATATACACAACGATCAAGTACTTTCCCTACACAACTTAGTAAAGAAATTTGTCGATAATTACAGTCATTTCAGAGTTAGCGCGACCAGTCTGGCTAGTAGTCAAGAAAAAATACTTCTACTCTACCGACTATTCTAATGATGATTTATCATTAGTTTTTGTCCTTTATTTAACATCAATAGAAAATTATTTAGTAACGCTTCATATACCACAAAACTGTCGTGTTTGGTTTACTAATCCAATCAAGCTATTGTGAATGTAATTAGAGTAGAGAGGGCAATCAAACTGTTTAGTCCATACTTTCTTTGTCTAGCAGTGTTTAATTTTTTCATATATCACAGTTTTAAACTGTAGAAAGTAGATTTCCCTTGTGTGTATTACCGTAACATACCTCTAGACAATGCTGCAAATAAGATTAGCTTTACAGTTATATTTCAGAACGTACACATGAATATTCCCTATGTATCACAGAACGTGTATTCCTGACGTATCAACCTCGATTTGCACAATTCAATCACTAGTATATAAAAAAGAGGGGTGTGCATAATTATAATGTGCATGTTTCAGGGTTAATTTTGTCTTTTTATGGAGACATTACGACTTTACTCCATAAAATTCATTGAACAATATGGAGTGAAATTATGTGAATATTTGCTCTATTGCATTAAAATGGCACATGTTTTCAATGAATTCATTGATTGAAACGAAGTTCGGCAAATGACTTAAATCTTGTATAAGTTGTAGGTCATTTTGGGGTATTTTTGTACAAATTATAATTTGTATAAGCTAATTCTGTACAATTCTAATTTCTACAAAGTGAAAAAACAAATTATAATTTGCACAGAACTTTTGTGCGAAATATAGTTTTTATAAAATTACAACTTGTACATATAAGAAAAAACATTAAAAGTATGATTTCCCTAAAATAAGGGCAAACGGCTATTCTCAATAAAAGAAAAGAAAAAAAATGTGACGAAAAGAACGTCGCGAATATTATCGATGACGTCGGGGGGAAAAACTGGCTCATGTCATCATTGAGGGGGAAAACAGGACTGATCCAGTTTTTCCCCCGTAAAATTAATGGGGGGAAAATTGGATCATGCCAGTTTTTCCGAGGGGAAAATTGGGATCGATCCAGAATTTCCCCCCGAAAGACTAGCATGGGGGAAAAATGGCTATATGACACCGGTCCATAATGCATGTATGTAAAATTAGTTTTTTTTTAACTTTTAATTCAGGAAATGGTTTGCCGATGTATGAAGCCGTTTAATTGGTTAAAAACCAGTTCTAAGATACACAATTGAATGCGATTTTTTTTATCCCTTCATAAACCGCTTTACAAAGGTTTATAAAGGGGTTGTAATATGAATCCTTTGATCTTACTGATAAAATGGAGGGCAATGCTTCAACAGAGTATTATATTACAGGCTTTTATGTTATTGCACTATATAAAAATCTCGCTTCACAGAACACATTGAACCGTATGGGAATGGGAAGTGCTAGAAACAGTGCAACGCTATTATGCAAATAAATGCAAAGTTGAAGCTCCGCGCCTTTCCACGAATTACATGACGAGAACTGACTCGAAAAAATACAAAGAAAACCGGAAATGAGGGTCAATAGACCACTAATTGTAACAAGTTATTCCGAAAGCAAACGACTGTGCTTTATATTGCGACAGATTAACCCCTTTCCGGTATATGTACAATAAATCGACGTTAGCGACATTGCAGTTTATTTATTTCAATAGCAAACTCAATTAATGGTAAGTTCAAACTATTCTAGTGTGATTTCTGGATCCACATTCTATTCTGATGGAAACACTAAAAAATACCATTTATCCAAGCGATATAGTAGGCATTGGCAAGTCTATACTTCATAAACTGGTGGGAGGGGGTCAAGGGAGTTCCAGAAAAAAGAAGTCCATCATTTTTTTCAGTTTTTATCTTATTTGTGGCTAAATTTTGCAAGAATTCATAAAGATTTTTTTCCAGATAAGGGTGTCAAATCTCAGCACCTCTACGTATCTACCAGTGCGAAAGTCTATTTCTTTAAATTCTTGTTTTTGCAGTCACGGCTGCTACAATTTCTGAAAATATAACAAATAAAATAAAGAGAAATATACGTTTATAATTGAAAAATAAAACACTTATTATTTTTGCTCTCTATCACGTGCTAATTGCATGTTACCTGTCATAATCAGTACTGTCGGTAAAACGTTTTTCATTGATCATATTACAAATCATATATGGCACCGCCTTACACATTAAAATATTTATTGCACTCAAAACGCTGTTCGTTTTCCGTGCAATAAATATTTAAAATCGTAAAAGCGGTGCCATATATATATTACTAAACATACCCAAACCATGTCATATCGTATAACTTGTTCAAAAATTTTGATATTCCTTAAATAATTTGGATGTTCCCTCTAGTCTTAACATGGTCTTTAATTACATTCACAATAGCTTGATTGGATTAGTAAACCAAACGCGACAGTTTTGTGGCATATGAAGCGTTACTAAATAAGTTTCTATTGATGTTAAATAAAGGACAAATACTAATGATAAATCATCATTAGCATACTCGGTAAAGTAGAAGTCTTTTTTCTTGTCTACTAGTCAGACTGGTCGCGCTAACTCTAAAATGACTGTAAATGGGTTGGATTTTTTGTCCTTTTTGTGACATGCCATGATTCTTGCCATTTTCCAAGGTGATGGGGAAATCCCCGATTGAAGAGAATAATTAAAATTTATTTAGAGAAATATAAAAAGAAGTGGTTTACAAATTGAATCCGCGGTTCCTTTGAGCATGTGATGACTAATAGTGTCACTTCCTCTAGCTTTGCCTAGTTTTAAGTTTTTTAATATGTCCTTATTACGTCTTGTTCGGAAATCACAATATTGGAGAGTGATGAATTTGTACGCCGAGTAATTTGTGGGACATTTTTTCAACTATCATCGAGAGAAGAAATTGAACAAAAAACTGGTTTAAATTGGCTCTACCCTTATCATAATACACATATTCGTGGAGATCAGTATAAAACAAAGGGGGTAGAGAATAGTCAGACTTGGACCCTTTCATTTTTTTTAATGAGGGACCATTAAGGCTGGAATCGTTTACGGATATTGAGTCAATTATTTCGTTGGCACTTAATTATGTTAAAATTTACTTTGTTACGCTGGTCTTTGCACTTTTGTCGATAATAATTAGACGTCGAATTTTTATCGATCACGAACTCTCAATTCTTTTTTTTTATTTCAGTATTAAACACGGTTTATCTTTTTGTTTGACCGAGACTGTCCTGGAGGGTATACACTGACTGACAAGTCCAAAAAAAGTATACGTAAATTTAATGACAATTGAGTCTATATTTTGGCAACAATTGAGAGTTGTTTGCCAATCAAAGTCGTTTATATTTTGATTCAGTGTCTCAAAGTCTGCTCGTTTGTATAACCGGACTTTTCGTGTTATACTCGACTTGTTTATATGTTAAGGTACTTTAAAATGAGCCAATGTTGCATCATGATCGCAATCATATATCCTTTGTATTTCTTTTTAGTAAAAATAGTGAGTATAATTTGAGATCCAAAATGTAGAGGCAAATTACACCCATTGTCTATAAAACCGTTTTCTGTGTCAAAAAGGGAAGTGTGGGGATGACCATCATTTCTATAATGGCACCACTTCTAGTTAAAAATATTTTTATAATGGAGCTTTTATTGTTTACGACCGATCTACCATGGGCCTAGAATTTTGGATAGGGATACTATTTTAATACACTGGTGCCAACATGTTATTAGTAAAGACTTCTTTGCAAAAGACCTCAAAACTTAAACAGTTGCTTGAATCCAAAGCATTCAGTTTGATATCATTTATTCGATTCGTATAGTGAATGAAAAAGAATACCTTAATTATTCCGAAGATGCATTCTATTGAACTTTGGAAATGGTAATGATGTGTTTGTCAGTCAATACGGGACTTTTGAGTTGTGTTCATTCCGGAATAATTTTTGTATATTATACGAAAAAATCAATACCTTGAGAGGGAATCACTAATAAGTTAACACTGTTGAGCTAAGGGTGATTTATATTTAATCTATTTGTAGCGCTTCGGGTTAATTATTTTTCATCAAATAAAATTTAGTTCAATAATTGTCATGTTAGACAAATTCTAACTATACACTTCTTAATTAGTATATATATGTTTTTAAGTGGTGTATTTTTATTTCAATAGGCCAGGAATCCAGTTATCCTTCTTACTGGTATTTGAGGAGATCGTTTCCGCATTCATTTACACGAGAGTTCCTATCTCGAAAGTCCCATATTAAGCATAACTGTTAAGGACCTCGGGATTTAAAAAGTTATTATGTATCATATACTTACATTCACGATACCGAAATTTATATATTGTGAATTTATTTATGTCCTTCGGTAACTTTGGTATTTAGTTATCTAAAAGAGAGAATGCTGAATGTTCAAATCCCGGAATAAGCATAGTTTTTTTTTTATAGAAAAAAAGAACTCCCGGAAATATACATAAATTATATCCGGGGTTGCAACAGGAATTTGGAATGGTATATAATTTCAGGGAATTTAGAATACCTTCTCAAGGTCAATCTGTTTTTTTTTCAGAGTTCATACTGTTAGTGTTTTAGTTTAAAGTGTTGTATTTGTAGTGTTTGTGTGTTTTGTGGGTATCTAGTGTCTCTGGTCTTCCGTTCTCTGCATTGTCTCTGGACTTTGATTTATGTAATCTTATATTTTGTTCGTTCTGTATTCTACTGCCGTTGTTTTCTACGTCCTCCCAGTTCAAGTAAACAAAGTAGGGTTTTAAGCAGGACATTTTTGCACTTAACATCTAAAAAATAAGTGACTTTAGCAGTGTTTTACATTCATATGGATAGAAAACATTCACTCTTGTCTTTGCAGAGAGCATCCAAAATCCTAGCGGAGTAATGTAAACGACTGTCAGTTGTAGTACTATAATCCTAGCGAAGTAATGTAAACGACTGTCAGTCGTAGTACTATAATCCTAGCGAAGTAATATAAACTACTGTCAGGCGTAGTTCTATAATCCAAGCGAAGTAATGTAAACGACTGTCAGTCGTAGTACTATAATCCTAGCGAAGTAATATAAACGACTGTCAGTCCTAGTACTATAACCCTAGCGAAGTAATATGAACGACTGTCAGTCGTAGTACTATAATCCTAGCGAAGTAATATAAACGACTGTCAGTCGTAGTACTATAATCCTGGCGAAGTAATATAAACGACTGTCAGTCCTAGTACTATAATCCTAGCGAAGTAATATAAACGACTGTCAGTCGTAGTACTATAATCCTAGCGAAGTAATGTAAACGACTGTCAGTCCTAGTACTATAATCCTAGCGAAGTAATGTAAACGACTGTCAGTCCTAGTGCTATAATCCCAGCGAAATAATATAAACGACTGTCAGTCCTAGTACTATAATCCTAGCGAAGTAATATAAATGACTGTAAGTCATAGTGAAGCAATACAAACGACTGTAAGTCCTAGTACCATAATCCTATAGCGAAGTAATATAAACATCTGTCAGTCCTACTATCAAAATCCCAGCAAAGTAATATAAATTACTGTAAATCTTAGCGAAGTAACACAAACGACTGTGAGCTGTAAGTCCTAGTACCAAAATCCTAGCGAAGTAAAATAAACGACCGTAAGACCTAGTACCAATTTCCAAGAGATGTAATATTAAGGACTGTAAGTCCTGGTACCAATTTTCTAGAGATGTAATATTAAGGACTGTAAGTCCTGGTACCAATTCCCTAGAGATGTAACATTAAGGACTGTAAGTCCTGGTACCAATTTCCTAGAGATGTAATATTAAGGACTGTAAGTCCTGGTACCAATTTCCTAGAGATGTAATATTAAGAACTGTAAGTCCTGGTACCAATTTCCTAGAGATGTAATATTAAGGACTGTAAGTTCTGGTACCAGTGTCCTAGAGATGTAATATTAAGGACTGTAAGTCCTGGTACTAAATTCCTAGAGAAGTAATATTTAGGACTGTTAGTCACATGTCTTCATACTTTACTACAGTCACTGTCTAAGTGTATCAATAATTGATCTTGATGTACGTTGACTTCCAAGTTTATTTCAGCAAATGGAGAAAAGTATTACATTAGGATGTTTTGCATTAAATTTCGTTAAACTTTCTGATCTATTATTTGACATAAACAATGAAAGAATATAGAAATAATGCACATGATTGTTTGATTGATTCTTTAGAGTTTAATGTCCAGTGAGCAATATTTCAGCTATATCAGGACGAAAACAAGTCAATCAATTTAAAAAGCTTATATGTAAATCAAGAAAGACAAAAAGGTGGAAGCGACAACCGGGTCAACGCGTTTTGATTATTAAAATATTACAGTCATTATATGAAACAGAAAACTTATGTACCGATAAAATCAAATTTCCAAAAGATAAAAATCAAATTTTTTACAACTTCACATGAATGTTTAGATTTGAACATGTAAATGGATTAAAGTAGTTGGGATGTCTTAGTTTCTGACATAGATTTTTTTTTAATTTGAACAATGAAACTTTGAGCAATGTGCTATAAAAATATGCCAAAAGAAAAAAAAATAAAGAACAAAAAAATTGGGGTAAATTGGAATATGTTAAAAAAGATACAGTGTTCTAAATATTTGCTAATAAATTTGGCTTTTCGCACTATATTTACAATAGCATTATATGGGAAATAGCCATATACCAAAATTCGGACAATGGCATATTTTTTATAAGCGGACATAAGATTTTTTCCAAACTTTTTATTGATTTGGCATAGAGCTTCAATTTAAAAACATAAAAACGATATGTCACTGACCTTTTGAAAAAGTTATATAATGAAACATGAAGAGTTTGTTAGTTTTTGAAGAAAGTTTTGATAACTCTGATTAAAGAAATTTTGGACTGAAAATTTAAAAAAATATAAGAGTTTCTGGAAAAATTATAACAAATGTGTTTGATAAATTCAAGAAAGAAGACGGATCAAATACCTTTATTTCTTTAACAGAATGCGAAAATTTGACATATTCTGTAATATTTCAGTCAAGAATTATTTCCCTTTGATACAAGTTTTGCATTGTTAGCAAATATGCAATGTTATTCACACAAAATTGATGCTTATTGCTCATCTATATTCAAATCATTGACTGTGTTTATGACAAAAAAAACATTTAAACAACATGCTAACTTATTGAATTTTTGTTAAGATGCGCAAAATAGTTGCTCAATTTTAGACAACTCTAACTACTTTAGATGAAAAGTAAATTTAAATTATAAATATAAGTTAGTAGATCACAACATTTCACACAAGTTTGCTGAACAAGCTGATTTGATTGCGTTTGAAGACCAACCGTCATATAATAATATTGGATTAAAATATTAAATGGAATTTTAAAAGCAATTAGTAGAAATTTATCGAGTAAATTTTCTGAATAAATATTTGTGTTTGTTTTATGAAAATAGTACTTAGATGTAAAATGATAAATAATACTTGCAATTAACTGATCTGAAATTTTAAAGGACTTCACTGTTTTGAATTCATGTGTTTTCATTATAAACTAGAAGTGGTGCCACCAAAAATGATGGCCATCCCCGCACTCCCTGTTTGACACAGAAAACAGTTGTAATAGACCCTTAGCTTTATTTCTCTCAGCAATTTGGAATTCAAATTGTGGATAATCACTATTTTTACTAGAAAAAGAATTCTCAAAAATAAGAGGTCTTTGAGACTTTCAGGAAGTTTACCAAAATCGGAATCCAATATTTTTGAAAAACCAATTGGTGACAATGTCTCTCCTAATTCAAACAAATTATTAAAGTATGGTTGCTAGGTAGAATTCCAAAAAATAAGTGGTCTTTGAGACTTTCGGGAAGTAAAACCAAAATTGGAATCAAAATTTTTGGAATACAATATAAGAAAATATTTGTTCAAAACAAAACAAATTTGAAAAGTATGGTTGCTAGGTAGAATTCCAAAAAATAAGTGGTCTTTGAGACTTTCAGGAAATTTTCCAAGAATGGAATTAAATATTTTTGAAATCCAATCGGTAAAAATGTTTGTCCTAATCGGAACAAATTCTAAAAGTATGGTTGCTATGTAGAATTTCAAAAAATAAGTGGTCTTTGAGACTTTCAGGATATTTACCAAAATTGGAATCACATTTCAGAATTCTAAGTATTCAGAACGTTATTTTTTTTAAACACTTCCAATAAATATGAGATCATATGCTAAAAGTTAAAAAATATGAGTCCTTGACATTTCAGGAAATTTACCAAAGTTGGAACCGGAATAAAAATTCCGAAAAGTTATTGCACATCTGCAGACTATATGCTACAATTCTATAACAAAATTAAAGCCATAAATCTGAAAATATAGGAGGAGTTCCATAGACAAGATCACATGTGTCAAAATTGACATAATTGGGCCTCTTGTTTGCACCAAGACCAATATAAAAAATCCGAAAGCTTATTGCGCATCTGCAGCATAAATGCAACAATTCTATAACAAAATTAAAACACTAAGTCCAAAAATGTATGAGGAGTTCCACTGACAAGCTCACATGTGTCAAAATAGACATCTTTGGGCCTCTTGTTTGCAAAGACCAATATCAAAAATCCGAAATCTTATTGCGCATCCTCAGCATATATGCAATAGATTTATAACACTAAATCCAAAAATTTTATGAGGAGTTCCACTGACAATCTCACATGTGTCAAAATAGACATCTTGGGGCCTCTTGTTTGCACCAGGCTAATATCAAAAATCCGAAAGCTTATTGCGCTTCTGCAGCATAAATGCAACAATTCTATACCAAAATTAAAACACTTAATCCAAAATTGAGCGAGGAGTTCCACTGACAAAGTCCATCTAACAGACAGACGGACAGACGGACGGGACCAAAACAATATCCCCACATTTTCTTCAGAAAAATGCGGGGATAACAATGAAAACATTTCTAGTAAATAAGCATGAGACAAAATCTATACAAATGAGTGGTCAAAACAAGCTATAGAACAATGTTTCTATATAAGAAAAAAAAAGGGAAACGGGGAATGTGTGAAAGAGACAACGACCGAAAGGGGAGTAATAACAACTCAAAGCCACCATAAGATCTTCAATGAACGGTGAGGAAACTCCACACCCAACGGCAGGTCGGAGTTGGCCCCTAAATAAAGAGCAATCAAGTTCATTTATTGAAATTGTATAAAATCATATATAAACTTTATTTATCAATGCGAATGCGAATGGTTACCAATCATTTTATTTTGTACCAATCTTCACACCAGGTCAAATATCTTCATTGCCAAAATCATTTTATCGGTCTTCACCACTGTTGTAAATAACAACAAAAGGATATGGAGTAAATGCACATGAATCTCTACAAATACATAGTAGAACCAAGTAATGGAACAACGCTTCTATTATTGTTTTTCATCTCGAAGTCAACATGAAGCCTTCAACAATGAACTTTGCTCATACCTCATAGTAAGTGTCTATTATTCTAGTCCACGGGCTGGAATAACCCCCAGTGCACCCCCGCCCCCACTTTCGAACCCCACCATTTTTTTAAATCCGCATACATCCCCTCTTCAAAATAAAACATGTTAACACGAACATAACCTGCACGCACTTGTGGAATTTGGCCCATTTTCAGACCCACCTACCGAAATTTTGGAAATTT
Organism: Modiolus philippinarum; assembly: GCA_002080025.1. NCBI lineage: Eukaryota > Metazoa > Mollusca > Bivalvia > Mytilida > Modiolidae > Modiolus > Modiolus philippinarum. Next base: position 181,356 of record MJUU01014185.1, on the reverse strand, counting down.
TCGTTTTTCGTTCAAGTTTTTCTTTCAGTTGCTTCAAAATGTTGACAAAATGCCATCAAGTTATAAAAACGAGGTATCAAGTGATTGCTTATTATATAAGCTTCACAAAGAACCCAAGTTTTTAAGATTTCTATTCACAATACGTTCCATAGCGCAATTAAACGTACCCCTACCCCAATGGAATATTGACGAAAAAAAAAAAACCGATATCTTCATTGAAATCGCATAAGTTTGATGGTCTAGAGAACCCGAAATGCATCTCAATTCCCGAACCTGAAAATTATTTTTAGCTTTTCAATCTATTTTCTTCAATATAAAACATGTTAAGACGATGTTAACATATTTTAAATAACCAAAAATTCATTTTCAAAAAGACCAAATACATGGACCTTTGAATAATTGCGTTTTTGAATAAGTTTTGTCTTTCTATTGGCTGATATCATTCTTAGTATACAAAAACAAGAAGTGTTCAATGTGACTCTAAATACCGAAAATCTTACCCCTACTCCAACAAAATTAAACTTAAAAGTCCCCAAAATATGTCTGTCTTTACATATATATATATACATAGCATACTTATATTTTACTTTCTTTGCAAAAGATGCATTTGATATATCGTAATATGTAATTTTATCTCCAAAATATGGGTATAACTGAATATTTTTGGCGATTTTCGTGAAAAATGGGAATTTCCAGCATTTCAGAATTTTACGAAATCCAATTTTAATTGTTGAATAACTGCCCATAAACCACGCGCATGATCTTATTTGTGATATATGTCAGTCTCTGTGTATTTTGGTGTTTGAAAATGATATTTCATTGGACTTTTATACAAAGTTTAAGCTTTTCAAGCTGAATAAAATGAAATGAATTGTGTTAAATATGTGTGGAAAGGGGTAATATGTTTGTAATTTATGAGACTGTAGTAAGTCTAAAATATTTAAAAACATACTTTGGAATTGCTTACATATAATGAAACGATATTTAATCAACATTTTCAAGTTACATATCAATTTCATGAAGTATTTGCATCTAAAAGTCAAAACAGCAGAAATTCTGAAAAACGGAAAATTCCAATTTCGCATACAATTTCGGGCAGAAGAGTCTAAAATAGACCTCTTAAAAAGTTTAAATCTACTTAAATGATCTTTTGCATGTCAGCTTTAATGAAATAAATGGTAGAATTCCCATTAAACATTATGTTTTTATCATTTAGAGCCCGAATATGTCAGATTTTCCCTTAGTTTCTAGGGGGAGGGGTGCAAATTTTGACATTTCTGAACCTAGATTATGTCTGAAACTAAAATAAGTGCGCACAATTTGTTGCTAATATATAACAAATCATTATGAAATCGGCCATTATTAAATATATATTCAGATTTTACGATCCTTAAGTCAGAAAGTCGAAATTGTGAAAAAATCTAAAATTTGGAAAAAAAAATTTATACCAAAAATGAAAATTTTACGGACTTCAATGGTTTATTTTCCAACATTGTATCACACCTGATAAGTTACGCATAAAAACTAGATCAAATGACGAGGGCTGTTTATATGAAAGGCATTGGCAGCCTTAAATCGTCGTTTTCGCAATTTTTTTTTGAGGGGGAGGGGTACATTTTTTGTATCCGCAGATCATAAAAAGGGCGTAAAGTGCCCAAACTTATGTTCATTGTCAAGGATATTAAATTGGCTTTAATTTGATACCAAATTTAAGTACATATTACTTATTGTTAAAAAGTTATGGAGCTTAAAAGATGAAACTTGGGTTAAAACTAAAATACAAGAATTTTTCATGGTGTAGTATAAAAGTGGCCCTATACTGCCTATGCGTGCAGGTTATGTTCGTGTTAACATGTTCTATTTTAAAGAGGGGACATAGAAGGACTGAAAAAATCGGTCTGGTTCGGAAAAGGGGGGGGGGGGGGNAGTGTTTCAAGCCCACGGATTATTCTCCTTTCCTTACAACAATCGAAACTCGCAACCATAATCGTTGCTTTGTCATCATAAATAATATCCCCAATAAATAATGTCCTACTGGATAAAATAGTAACAAAAAGTATCCTGTTGGATATCATTTTAGTAGCTTATGGAAATTATTTCTGTACAAATAATATCAATCTTACATATTTTTTATCTTATGTTAGGATAAAATATCATTTGAAAAAATATCCTATAGGATACACAAATACCTGAAAAAGTATCCCATAGGATAAAAAATCTTCACCTGTCTATATCAATTCTATCCTCTAGGATGAAATTTCGTATGAAGATATCTTATTCCTTTAAACTTTGATATGAACACATCGTACATGTATATGATAGAATCATTTCCCAACACAATAATAAAAAAATACACGGAACAGTATAACATGAGCAAAAAAGTTTGAAAATCCATGTAAGAATTTTGGAGATATAAAACTTCAAAATTTTGCCGGGAAACAGTTTTCCTTCAATTTCCATTAGCCGTTTATATGTCTTAAAATATATGAAAATATAATTGGAAGTTTATATATAGTCTCTAACATTGTTTCCAGTTTATTACGTATATTTCTCACATTAAATTTTCACATTTTAAAGTTCGAGGTTTATCCGAGAACTTAAAAATGTGAAAATTTAACTTTCGAGATGCGAGAAATTGTCGTAATAAACCGGAAAACAATGCTAGAGATTGTTTCTCTAATTTCTTCTCAATTTATTTGAAGTAAAGAGTTCTCCGTAGTCTCCAGTCTCAAGTATGGTGCCATTTTGTTGCTATAATCGTTGTTATGTGTATCATTGCGCCATTCATTGAAAGGGGTTTTGAATATACAAATACAAATAAATTTATTGGATAAAGCATAGTCAAGTACACATAATAGAATATAATAGTTTTGATAAAAATGTCATATTATCAATAAAATGAGTTATCGTAGTCATAAAAATGCAAATACCGTTTCGCTAGACAATGACGCAGGTGTTAATTTCATCAACATCCGGTTGCACTATTTCTAGAAACTGACACGAGACATTTACATGATTGACCTATCGCCAACTGAGATCAAATAATACCCATGTTGATTATCATTTCGATAACCCGTTCGTCAGGAGTTAATAATATTTGCTAGAAATTAGAGAAAAAAAATTATACATTGTTTATTTAATGCATTTTTAGTGACCGTTATCCGAGAAAATATGATACATGTGCAAAAATTCAACCCTGTTTAAATGGATAAAAACTGAGGATATACGGTGTGTTTGAAATTTGCACTTATGTAGGCATTTATGTGTATTTAATGGTTAAATGGAAAATCAAACTATTCATATCTGAAACGTTTTAAGAGACACGAAATTACATAAAAAGTGCTTTTCAATGTGTAATTACAAAAACAGGAAAACAGCAAACACCTACAATGGCCAGGAACTACAATCACATGCCACAATTTACAAGCAAACTGCACCTGAAAAACAATAATGAAAACAAGAGACAAACATAAATAACGATAGGAACTCGGGATAGCGGGATAGTAAGTTTGAACTGCGAATGATGAACATTCAACTGAATAAAAAAAAATGAGTGTAAACGTTGAACTGCGAATGTTGAACGTTGAACTGCGAATGTTGAAAGTTGAACTGAAAAAAAATGAATGTTGAAAGTTGAACTGCGAATGTTGAACGTTGATCTGAAAAAAATATTGAACGTGAACGTTGAACAAGAAACCAATTTGATTCCGGTTTAGGACTGATCAAGACGAGTCAAGTTTGTTAAGATCAAACAAGATCTCGATTTGATCTTGTTTGACCGAGACAAACTTAACACACCTTCTTCACCCTTGGACATTGTTATCTTGTTTGGTATTGATCAACTGAACAGGTCTTAATCGTCCTTGAAAGCAATTATCTTGAAATACAACTGTCAATTCCTTTCAGATAAACAATCCTCGTCATTTCATCTAGTTTTTATGCCTAACGTTATTTTGAAAGATGGGCCTAGAAGTGTTCGTCGGTAACTTAATAATATAGCTTATTTCTTTTCACAGCAGACAATAAAACAGGCGGAATGGCAAAAATCAAAAGATGGGTAGTAATAGATACAGAAGATGTAACATATAGATAATCTTAAAGTCATCTTTTGCAAGAGAGTTGGGTTGAGTTCTAAGTTATTAAGGAGAATGTAGAAAATAAGAATTACATATAAGAAAGAAACCTATGATATGAGACGAATATAATAAACAAGAACAAGAAATTAAATCATACCAATGAAAATTTTTACAATTATACAATAATACTTTGGCGTTAAATAACAAAATACAGAAGTTACCGTTTTAAGTATCTGACTAGGTAGGCCGTTCATTGAAGATCTTATGGTGGCTTTGAGTTGTTATTACTCAACTTTGGGTCGTTGTCTCTTTGACACATTCCCTGTTTCCCTTCTTTTTTTCTATTTCTTTAATGTTCATATGAAGAAATGACGTAGCCATCTTTCATTCACTATCTATTAGCAGTCACATGTAATTAATTGTAATTGAAAAGCAGTTATTCTCTAGTAATTAATTAATTAAATTTGGTAACTAATTAAATTACAACTACATGTACTTGCCTGGCCGTGTCTTCTTATGAAATTTTAGTTTCTTGATATTTGGGTTATTGGATGTGGTTTGTTTCCATTGATTTATTCACTTTTTTACCTTTTTGGGGCCATCTAGGGCTTGCTATATGGTGTGAGGTTCCTCACTGTGTTGAAGACCGTACGGTGACCCCTAGATGCTTTGTTTTGGGTCGTTTTAACCTGGATATGGGATGTTGTCTCCTTGACATTTACCCCATTTCCTTTCTTTTTCATATTCAAGTTTTTGCCAATAACACTAAAACTAATTTTACATTAACTTAGGTATTTTTTGTAAGTTATGCCAATTACATCAAATTTGAAAAAAAAAGAAAGGAAGTGGGGTAAATGTCAAGGAGACAACATCCCATTTCCAGGTTAAAACGAATCAAAACAAAGCAATTGTAATAAATAACACTTTACAATCCCCCATCCCTGGCCACATTTGGCAACTTATTTTTTAACTTAAGAAATAATTCAATAATGGGGGTCCTTCCATACGAGCAATGTTAGTATTAAAAGAGAATTGCATCAGTAATTCGAAAAATATGTTTTATCAATAATTAGTGATTGGTCAAAATACTAGTATGTGAATTTAAAAAATGTTTAAAACATCATTGAGAACAATCCAATTTTTATATGTTGCTGCATACCTTAATTTTTTTTTTCATTTGGGTAAAATTGCAAACATTAAAGATATTTTATGTTCTATCATCTCAACTGTCATAATAATAACAAACATTCGTGATATTTTCTTAAAATGGTTATCCCAGCGTGGCTTGCAATGGAATAATATTCATTCTGGCCTCTTTTTATTGCCAATATCTGGATCTTTAAATCCCATAATTATGTATCCTGTAAAGTTAAAAGTTATTTTGGTCTAATATTCCTTTCATAAGACCTTTACAATCATTATTAATGTGAACAAAATATGTTCACCAAAATTTGAAGAGTAATTTATGTTTCTATAAGAAAATGAGAAAATGTTTCATTGTAATACTTTGAAACACTGGGCCTTTATTTTATTAGTTCTGAGTAGCAATTAATGAAAAAATAAAGTTCTAAATATAAACAAACTAACTTATCTGAAGATATAAGCAATCAGTTAACTGAAATGATCTTACGGTTGAAAAAAATGGAGACACACATAAAGATGAACAACACGAACCAAATAAAAACCATGGTTGAGATCAGGTGCACCGGTAGAGTGGGCATCTCCTGCTTCTAATAAGACACCTGTTGTGTTGATTATGTCAACTCCGGTATTAAAGTCAAATCCGTCTTTAATGTACATGTAATAAAATTATTTAACTCTGGTGTAAATTACTTTCGGAGTGTAAAAAATTTCTTATTTGGCAACTTGTTTTTTAAATTAAGAAATATTCAATAATGGCAAAAATTAGTGATTGAACAAACAATCTTTAAAAGACCAGTTTCATCTATTGACAGCTTTGATTTTTCTACACTTTATACAGCCCATTCCGCATAATTTGATTAAATCCAAAACTAAATCCAAATGGGGACGACTTATTAAATGGTCTTTTAATTTTCTGGTCTTCAGTTTATTTGCTGTAACAAGGAGCAATTATTCTTCTTCTCAAATATTACTTACAACAACCATTGCTCCTGGACATGTGATGATATGATCTCTTGCTAGACAACATTTATGTTCTTTTTTGGCACCATTGTTTATACACTGGTCATTGGAATCCCCATGGGTACTAGATGTGCACCTCTCACTGCAGATATTATTTCTGTTCTGTTACGAACGGGACTCCGTGAATAAACTACAAATTGGAACTGTACCAAACAGCTATAAAGTCATTTCTTTTTTCAATGATAACAACTGGTACATTGACGACATTCTTACTATTGAAAATTTCCAGTTTTTAGATTATGTCGACATCATTTACCCAAAAGAACTGAAACTTAATTAAGCAAACAAAACAATACATCTACATTGACAACTACGGACGCCTGAAAACTAAACTTTATGCTGGAGATTGGATGTTGTCTCCTTGACATTTACCCCCATTTCCTTTCTTTTTCATATCTACAAGCTTGATGATTTCGACTTTCCAAAAGTGAACTTCCCGTTTTCCCACATCTCCGGCACATAGCATCTCTATTTTACAACTCATTCGCTATTGCCGTGCCTGTAGTTTGTAGAGCGATTTTGTCAAAAGAGCGAAATTTCTACCTCTAAAACTTAAACATAAAGGGTACGTTCAGTCACTCTTGCAATTGTCACTACAGAAATTTTTCAGTCGTCACCATGATTTGACAGACCGTTACGTTGCGAAATGGCCATACGGCTCATTAGAATTAATTGCAGTTGGTGTTAACATATGTGTTATGGTCTCATGTTCATGTACTCCATATCCTTTCGTAAAGTATTTTCATTTTATGCTTTGTTCAACTTTGTATATTTAGTTCTGTTTTTTTCTTTTTTTTTTTTGTCTATTATTCTGTTTTTTTTTGTCTTTTACAGTAATAGAGTTAACCTTGATATAATCTCAATTACCTTATAGCGGGTAATTTTCGCCTTATTTCGCGGACGGACTAAAATCGCGAAAATAAATTCCACGAATATTTTATGTATTCTTAGGATATCTATAGGATTTTTATACTTAGGATATCTATAGGATCTTCGATTATCCGCGAAAATTTAAACGGTTAAATTTTTGCATTCATTTTCCACTCGAATACGCGATTTTTTTGACCCGCGAAAAATAACCCGCTATGCGTTATAACTTGCATTTGAAGAAGAATGTTTTGGTAATAAGGTAAATGAATACTTGTTTGAATTGGCAAACCTATACATGACATTCTATTATGTGGAAAGAAAAACACTTTCTCAGTTGAACATGAGTGACGGCGACGCAGATCCAGACATGTAATTGGTCTTGTTGGACAAGTAATTGTAATTGATAACATTCCAATGTAAGTGACTCATCTCAGATTTTGGCGATATAAATCAACACAAATATCCAAATTGTCAGCTAGAACGCTTGCCTTTCAAATTAGACAAATATTTACCAACTAAAAATATCAGCTATAAGCATAGGAAAATCCCTCTGGTACTTGGTGTGAACATCATAACTAAAAAAGTCTTCCCTTTACCTAGAACCGAATATTGTAATATTGTTTATTAAACTTATCGATGCTGATTTTAATTACTAAAAAAGTATCATGTAGGTGAAAAGTATGCAGTGTGGAAAAAAGCAAATATCTTTACTATCACAGTTATTTTGTTCAGACGAATATTCTAATCTTCAGAGTATTTGAGAATCACATTCACAACATTTATATTGACCCACTGACAGTGTGACGGGTGCTGTATACAGAGCAGGACATGCTTACCCTTCCGGAGCACCTGATGTCACTATGTTTTTTGAGAGTTCACACTGTTAGTGCTTTAGTTTTTTTGTGTTGTATATGTAGTGGTTGTGTGTTTTGTGGGCATGTAGTGTCTGTGGTCTTCCGTCTTCCGGTGTTCTTGATTTTGCCTTGTCTCTGGACTTTGATTTATGTAATCTTGTGCTTTGTTCCTTCGGTATTCTACTGCCTTTGTTGTATATCATTAAAAATGAATATCACAAAAAATCTTCCAAATAATAACGAGAAATATTTGTCAATTATATTTCTGTACCAAGTTAGTCATATATGGTCAAGTTGAAGGTAATTGTAATTAGCATATCAATAGCTTCTTTTTATATCCAAATTACAATTATCTCCACTTTGATTCTATATTTTAGTAACTTGGCTCAGGGAGATAACCAACAAAGGCTTATCAGTATTTTCTTCCATATGAATCTTGGGCGCAGATTTCCCTAGATAGAGTAAACCATATAGGAGTAACCCTTGATCTCGCTTGAGGGGGTGAATATTGTTCACCTCTTGTTGAAGACCCTCAGGCGACATCAAGATGTAGACAGGAATAAAAGCCCTGTCCTTGATAAACTGGAGTTTTCTATGTATCGTGTGCGTTTTTGTCACATCTACATTCACTCCATATCCTTTCATTTTTCCCATAAAGGAGGAGAAACCCTAACGAGGCAACTGGCATTTTTGAGCACGTAAATATCATAAGTATATCTCCTAAAAATGTAAAACAGCGGGCAATTTGGTAAAAATAACGATGGTAAACAAAAACGACAGGACTATTTTGAAACCTGATATCCATGTATCAATATGGAAAGGATATGGAGTAAATGCACATCAGACAAAGTCTCTACAAAAATAAAACAAAAGCAAGCAATGGAACAAAAATTTTATTATAGTTCTTCATCTTGAAGTCACCACGAAGCCTTCAACGATGTCTTTATAGCTACAGCTGCCTGGTAGATCCTAATATTTTGCATCAGTGACTCTTTTATAGGTGGAAGAGGATCATTCTATATCCCGCTTATGGTATCAGGGGGATTTAAATCTTTGTCGTATGTTTTATCAACCAAAGTAAAGAAATCTAAAAAACTAAGCGTACTTTCTTTCCGGCGTGCAGAATTTCCGGGTATATAAACAACCTATTGTATTTCTACCTCGGTGTTTATTCCGTCACGGTCAGTACTCCATCGTGATTGGTCAATTAGATGTTGTGAATATTCTACCCATAATGCATTTTATCCAAAAGGAAGGAATACACTAACGGAATAAATACCGTTACCTCTCAGGCATTATCTGAAGTAATTGTCACTCTGTCATTAGCTGATATCATTGTTTCTTGAGGTCATTTGGATTATTATTTTCTACAAAGTCTTTTTCTTGTTGTGATTTGTTGGTCTTCTAAAAATTTGATTTTTATCTGAACTGAAGAGACAGGTTGTCGGAATGGCCATTTGCAGAACTGAAAATGGCTCGAATATCGGTATTTTGTTGTGTTATTTATAAGGGTTAGCCCCCCGAGGGAACCCCGGGGTACAGAAATAGGACCTAGTATCTCCGGCTTGCGGGGTATGACCCCTCCTAAACGGGGCTGACCCCGAGGGAACCCCGGGATATAGAAATAGGACCCATTCCGTGGTTGTGCGGGATTAATTAATACACAACCCATCTTTCGGATGGGATGTAAACTCAGGTCCACGTGTTGGAAGAAATACCACGCTTCCTGCACGTTAAAGAACCCTTGTAGCAAGCTCTTTTTGAGTGGTCCGTAGGTGATCGGCTACAAGTCTAAATTCACCCTACTTTTCCAGTGGCAGTCAGAATTTCCCGTCCCATGACCCTGTCCATACCCCAAAAAGACTATTTATTAACAAACTTGTTCTTGTCTTGATATAGCTGAAATACTGCTCAGTAGACGTTAAACAATATTTAATCAATCAATCAATTATAAGGGTTAGAAAAAGATTTGAAGAATTCTCAAAGGTCAAATAACAATTTACTACTGTCGTGTCACATGTTAGTGAAATAACAAAATACCACAATTACTGTTTGTGGAATGGTTTTGTGTTTTTCCTTTGAAGTAAAATGTACTATATATAAGATACAGTTGGATTTAGGAAAGGGGAGGAGCTTAAATGAATGTCACAAATGTACAATAACTGACTGTAACTCCAGTTATTGTACGCCTCTGTATCTCCAGTTATTGTACACTTTTGGAGGTCAGAATATATTTTTAAAGGTAATAATTTCCGAAAACGAAACATTTTATTAAAAAAAAAATAATATCAAATTTTTGTGAAAACATGTAATAAAAAATTGTGTCAGCTGAAAAAAAAAAATAGAAAAACTAACGCTGTCCGGATTTCATTCATTTTCATCTAATTTGGGTTGAAAAACGACCAGCTTGCTCAACTTTACAACCAAATCCATTGTTCTTCAAGAAAGTCCCTTTCGCATATGCCATTGCTTTTGATTTACCGCAATTACCCACATATAATGAGATACACGTATCTCGGTTGATATTTAGCGGCATTCTGCCTTCGAATCCATACTGAATTTATCCATCTAGTGCATGTGCATGTCAGTCGGGCGCTACTCTCTCTCTATTGATTGAATACGTTGACGGTTCAGTTAGTTTATCCTTTTGTGTTCATATCTTTTTTTATCATTTTTTTTTAATCTTGAACTGAACTCTTCTGTCAGCCATGTTCAGGGCATAGGTTCGTTTCCCTTGTCTTTTCCATTGTTTCAAATGTACAGAGAATACCCATATACCGGGTACTGGTTTACATACGGAGTTTACATCTCCCAACTCATTCGCTACTCAAGGGCCTGTGGTCGATACAGTGACTACTTTGATAGAGCTCGGTTGCTTACAAATAGGCTACTAAAGCAAGGGTATGTTGCCCATAACTTGAGGTCATCACTACAGAAGTTTTACGGTCGACATCACGATCTTGTGGACCGCTATGAGATATCTGTTTCCCAGATGACAATAGATCTTTCTCTTTGCCACTAAAGATTGTTTTTCTTCTACCGGATTTGAATTTACTACCGGAGTTGACATGTTCAACACGGCTGGTGTCTTATAAGAAGCAGGGAATGCTTACTCTACCGGTGCACCTGATCTCACCCATGGTTTTTTATTGGGTCCGTGTTGTTCATTTTTTGTATATGTGCGTGTCTTCATTTTCTTTTCTGTGCCGTGCTCATGTTATGTCTTCGTTACTTTGTTTTTCCGACGTTGCCATTGTCCTTGGATTGTTCTTTTCAGACTGACGGTTCGGTTCTCACTTACTTTACTGTTGAAAAAAAAGTTTATGTTCAATTCTGTATTTTCGGCAATCTGTGTGCTAAATCAACGGAGAAGAATTATTTACTGCTTTCATTATCTGGAGTATTTCAATCTCACGACGGCATTTTAAATCTACCCTTCTTCTGTGTTGGAAAGCTCTAAAAATTCAACGTCCGTCCTTGTGTGATTCATTGTATGAACCACTGCATCTTAGAATAAAGTAACACCTAAGGTGCTGAGAATTTCCCAAAATATCTTTACCTAACGACTTGCTGCTTTTTCATTGGACCATTCCACAAATTATTTACAGAACACGTGATTATCTGTATCAGGTTTACAATGAAGGGGCGTGGAAATCATCTCGTCCTGATGGACTCGATGATTTCCACGCCCCTTCATTGTAAATCTGATACAGATACACACTTGTTCTGTAAATATAACTAATTTAGTGTCTGCATATACGCATTTGGACAACTTATATCTATTCAGTGCAGTTATCAAAATAACGGCAACATTTCTCTGATATTGATAATGATTGTAACAACGTTTATATTTCAAATTTAGGAGAGGATTCATAAAACACGCCTTACATAAATAGTACATAATATAAACCTTTTATTAGGGGTATCTAAAATATCATTCGCGATATGAGATGAGATGATTTCGATAACAACACAATAAATCCAACAAAATCCAGAGAAGTCATCAAAGAGTAATATTTCTCTAATGATATGTCAAGTTTAATCCGGTTTCGACCCGTTAGGTTAATTTTCTTTATTCAACGTATGTTGAATAAAGCCCCGTGCTATTTCCCGCCAAATCTATTCGGAATACAATTCTCGGTGTTTATCATTGATCATTAGAGAAAAAGATTACACCACTTTATCCCGATTATTACCATATTTTATCCACTCTCGATAGTTAAATTTAAAAATTTTAAAATGCTCGCCAAGCCTCGCAATTAAAATTATTGAAATTTAACTATCTCTAGTGGATAAAATATGGTAATGAACGGGATCTTGTGGTGTAATCTATATATATTTGCAATATTATCAAAATGAATGAAAACAAAAACATTAAAGAAACCAATAACACACATACACTTGACAATAAAATTAGCAATGAAAGGATATGGTGTAAATGCACATGAGACAAAGTATAGAAAAAATGAGACAAATGCACATGAGACAAAGTCTCTATAAATACATGGTAAAACCAGACAAGCAATGGAACAACGCTTTTATTTTTGTTCTTCATCCTCAGCATTAGCCTTTCTTAGAATATGGCATAAATTTTGGTCTCAAAATGTTGTTTTTTTATCTGCACATAAGCGACGGTTTTTTTACCTGCACATAAGCGACAATATTTATTTGAATAATAATTTGCAGACACAATTAAACTGCAATGTTGGTATTTTCTTCTGGACTTTTGCCCTGACTGCAATTGTTTTATATTGATATTTGGTCAGAGAAATTAATAAACAATTAAGGATATGGACTAAATACATAAGTTGTCGAAATGCGCATATGCAGAAAATAAATTCACTGTAACTTCGGTATTTAGTTATTCCATACAAAGCCTCTACACCAATATGGTAAACCAAGCAATGGCACATCGCTCTTTTACTGTCCTTCATGCTGTAATGTCTGATTTTGTAATCTTTATTTGTTCCTTTGTCTAGACGTGATGTCCAAATGAAGGGTAGAAAATTTAAACAAGCCTTCTGTTACAGAAGGCACATGATCCGCTTTATTGGCTTTTGGATCCAATGACCCAAAGATTTTACGCATACACTTTATATATTTCAAACGCATACTTGCCTCTTGCTGATACTGACGATTTCAACTGGAATACATGATGATGTTTTACCAAATCGTTCGAAAATATTTTGAATTAGTTTTTTCCGTAGTGAAACAGTGTTTTACCAACAGAGTAGGAACCTTGAGCCAGCCGGCAGATAAGGGGCAGAAGGCTGACCAATCTCTCCATTTATTAAATTTTTCTCATTCTATGCTTTTTCAAGACAGTGGTCACGAAGTTATTAGTCTTCCTGTTTTGGGGGTTTTATTTGGATGTTTAATATACTATAAGGAAACGGGATAGGGAAAGGGGAGGTTTTGGGTATCCACAAACCGGTTTAACCCTATAACTTGTGTAGCTAATGTCCGAACCAAGACCGGCTATATCCAGACTTCCTATGGTAGTAAACTTTGGTTTTATGTCTTTCACTTGTGTTTTTCGTGTTCCGTTTCCTTTTTGAGTGGCATACGATTGTAATGAAAAAATGAACCTCATCTGTATCCGAACCTCTACTTTTCAAATGTGCTATTGATTGTGCAGCGTAACAGTGTCTACCTACCGTAATTGTGGACAATCATCCCTTCCTGAAAAGAGAAAATAACAGTAGCACTGACTTAGCAATTTCGAAATATATATATGCATACATGTTTCATAGTGGTTTATTAATGATAAATCTACAATGAAACTTCTGACATCTCCAATACAGATGTTGTGACAAACTGTAATAAGAATTCCAGTCTGTTACGGATTCTTATAAATATTGAATTTTGAATTTGCCAAACTATTGGTGGCTTTTGATGGCATATATAGATTTAGCAACCTGATACAAATTTGAAATTTTTAGTGTACATTAAATCATAGATTTTAAAGAAAATGTTATTAAAAGCGTACAACAGATATCCCTTTGGAAATATAAAATAGAATAAGAAAAAATACTGCCAATTAAGCAATAACATTATATTATTTGAATAAGCGAAGGCGTCAATCGTAGTTTTGACGGTCAAAATGCAGTTTACGGGCGACACGACTTTTTGCAACAGCTTGATTTAATGCCGTTTAAACATGTTAAATAACTTAATACCAAACTTACTGTAAATCTAATTTCTGTATATATCAATTTCGACAACTTATGTCTCATCAGTGCAGATAAAATCTAAAACTTTTGGAAGAACATACACTCAAAGATGTTTAGAAACCGTTAGAGAACAAATAACCAATATGATCTAAATACAAAGCCAAAATCAGCTAAGGACAGAGTTTTGCATGAGAGAAATACTCTTTAGTTTTCAACAAAATTTACAACAAGGGTAATGACTGTTATATCGACAGTGTTCCCCGCACTCCCTGTTTGACAGAGCAAACAGCTATAGACCCTGAGCATAATTTTTCTCAACATTTTTGAAATTTAACTATTGATAGTGAATATTTTTACTATAAGGATTTCAAGAATATATTAGGCCATGGACTGAAATTCACTCTCCGTGCACCCCCTACTTCCCATTTAGACCATTCTCTTCAGTCCTCCTATGTCCGTCTTCAAAACAAAACATGTTAACATGAACATAACCTGCACGCAAAGACAGAATGGGGCTACTTTTATAGTAAACCGCTTAAAATTCTTATATTATCTTTTTCACTTAGTTTCAATTTTTTAGTTTCTTAATTTTCTATAGATGGATGAAATATATAAAACTTTGGTATCAAATGAAACATAATTCATAATCTTCACAGTGAATTTAGGTTTGGTCATTTTATGCCTTTTTGGGGTCTGGGATATGAAAATGAGACCTCCCTGCAAAATTGGTGAAAATGACGAATTTTTGGCTTTTAGTTTATTTTAAATATACAACTTTGGTAGTGTGCCCTACTTTTTGTACCTTACTTATCAATTTTTACACAAGGTTGAAAAAATAACACCATTTAAGTCAAATAATTTTTATTTTATATGTCAAAATTTTCGAAAACTGGGAATTTCGGGATTTTAAATATTTTCAATATTATGACTTTCCAATGTTAGGATCGTAAAAATCTTTTTTAAAATACCAAATCATGATAGAATTTATATAACATTGTTACATGCAAAGCAGATTTTGCGTGTTTTGGTTATTTTTATCCTAATATAGACAAAAAATTGACAATTGTAGGGAAAATATGTTGGGGTAGGGATAAGATTTTCGGTATTTTGAGTCATATTATACACTTCTTGTTTTTGTAAACAATGTTTTAAGTCAACTGAACTTTACTGTTGTTACGATTGTTTTTTGATTGATCACATTGTCTATAGGGGAAGTTTTGGGCCCAATAAAACTAGCTTAACCCCGCCGCAGCAGGTTTGCGCCTGTCCTAAGTCAGGAAATTTATAAAGCCTTTGCGTGTCTTGTCTGTTTTCTAGTTAGTTTATTTTATGTCTATGAAGTCTAGGATGATGTTTATTTCACTGAACTTGATTACTCTTTATTTAGGGGCCGACTTCGACCTGCCGTTGGGTGTGGGGTTTCCTCACCGTTCTTTGAAGATCTTATGGTGGCTTTGAGTTGTTGTAACTCCCCTTTGGGTCGTTGTCTCTTTGACACATTCCCCATTTCCCTTCTTTCTTCTAATGAATCGCTTAAAACAATTAATTGACAAATCTGCAGAAATATGCTATAAATTGGACATATATTGCGATTTTACATTGAACTTTGCACAAATCTGAAATGTTAAAAATTCCCATTTTTCTTGAATTTTGGGCAAAAAATGAGTTTTATTCGACAAATGGCTGTTAAAATACCAAATCATAATGGAATTCATGCAACATTGTCACATTCAAGGCACATTTTGCGTGTTCTAGTTATTTTTACGCGAACATGGACCAAAAATAGAGAAAATTTATTGGGGTAGGGGTAAGATTATCGGTATTCAGAGTCACATTAAACAATACTTGTTTTTCTAAACAGTATTTTTTAGAGAACTAATGTATCGCTTAGAACAATTAATTGACATATCTGCAGATATACCCTCAAGAATTTGCATATATATAGAGACAGATCTAAAATGTTGAAAATTCCCATTTTTCATCAATTTCGGGCAAAATATTGAGCTTAAGTCAAGAAATGGCTGTTAAAATACGAAATATCATGATACAATTCATGCAACATTGTCATATACAATACACGATTTGCATGTTTTGGTTATTTTGTGCTAACAAAGAAAAATTATTGACAATATTAGAGTAAATTTGTTGGGGTAGGGGTAAGTTTTATTGATTTATGATGTTTATATTACATCAAAATGACCATAATTCCAGTTAATTTATTGTGTTATTTACTGATCCATAATCGACTATAAAGTTTATAATTTTTTTTTTAAATTTTAGATGGATTTTAATGCATTTTTTTGTCATCAATATAGATTAATTCTATACACTAAGTTCAAACAGAGAAAATTTTAGATTGTCATTTATTCTGAATTTTGTTAAAACATATTTTAAACTTGGTTCAGTAGACCAAAACTAAATTATAATTGGTTGATTGTTGCTTAACGCCAACTTGAGGAATATTTCAGCTATATCATATAGTTATCCAGTATACAATTTATATCAATGTCGTTGAACTTAAGCAAAACTTCCGTTTTCATAAACTACATTTTAGACCAATCAGAAAATGCCTTACATACAAAATTAAGTATAGATAAAATTGACTATTTGAAACCAATTACCGATTCTAACAATTATCTCCCTTCTTGTCTATTACTTAAAATTTCAACGTTATAAAGCCTAGATGTTAAGGATGGTCACTCCCCAAGTTCATTATATCAAGGTTTTAAAATTTTAAAATTAGTATCTTTATCTATTAAAACATTGATCCATCATTTTAAGCAAAAAATATTGATATGTCAGTGTGTCCGTTTTTTAGATTTACGTGCTTAAAATTTTGGCGGGAAACCGAACTCCTCTTGATTTTTCATTTACTTTGCATTAAGGCAATCACTCTTTTGAATACAATGAAGATATATCAAGAATTTCATCAAAGAGGTATGGCCATTTACCCGTGGATTCATTTCACTCGGCATCCTAATTTTGAGAATTTTCGAAAACTGCTTAAACGGGTCATCTGATATATACACTATCTGGATAAAATCAATTCAAATACATTTTCATACATTAAGATAAAAGATTCAGCCACTGCACTTGCCACTTGAATGCAATTTTGGCTGATTTTGACAATTTTTGTAGGTTTTTGTTAAAATTCGTTGCTAAGACATCCAGAACCATATAAACTAACTTCCATTTGGAAGGGCAAATGTTTATACGTTCGTAACAAAAAATTGGTTTTGGTTCTCAATGTCCTTTGAGTATTACCATCTCCTCAAACACTGTAAAATAGCTTAGATGGACACAAAAGGCTATTTACAGCCATGTTCGACTGCTAACAAGTCAGAAAACATACAAATGTGGCATATATTGATTAAATTTCTAATAAGTACATGTACTAGAGACCACCTTAAACGATTTTCGACAACATTTGAGCATTATCTGAAAATGACCAAACATGTGAACAAAATTCACGACTTAATGGCCATACTTCTTTTGTCAAAAGTTTTTTTAAGATGTATACAAACATATTTTGAAAAGAAAATTAGGGGTCAGTGTGCAAAATTTTCTAATGCATTATAGTGGATAAAATAAGAGAATTCCGATGCGCAGCAAAGGACATATAATTAACATCCCCAAAGTATGTTTCTATACCACATCCTGTATTTAGTTATGTTTAGTTTATGTCTAGCATATTATCTTTAATTCATTCCTTCAGATCCTTTTATATATTTGAGCTGAGGTTACTGCTAAAAAAACAAAAACAAAAAATTAACCGAATTAATCATACATTGATTACAATATATGATGCATTGCTGGGGTCGTCTAAAAGTGACTTTGAAGTATGCGTAAAGCTCATTGTTCATTGTAAAGGCCATATGGTGACTCCAAGATGAAGAACAACAATTAAACAACGGCAGTAGAATACCGAAGGAACAAGGGAATCGAACATTACAAAAATCGAAATCCAAAGTCATGGCAAAAGCGGCAACAGAGAAAAACAAAGACAAAACAAGGACGTTAGACAGCTACAATGCACGGAAATAAAAAGGCGACATTAAAAACTAAGGCACTCATAGTGTGAACTCCCACGAAAACCGGGAGTGACATCAGGTGCTCCGGAAGGGTAGGCATGTCCTGCTCCACTAGCGACACCCGTCACATAATCAGTGAGGTATATGTTGTTTTAAAAGTCTGATTTGAGGTTGATTGGAATTGCCATTTTCTAACCCTTAGACAAAACCAATAAAAATCCATGGTACGTGTTACTTCTCTAACCCTCAAATAGTACCAAGGTAAAAATTTGAAAAGCTGTTGTAAGTCTTTTGAGTATTCAAACATTTACCAGGACAATTTTCCGTTGCTTGGTTGTACCTTGTATTCATATACATTTTCTTCATATCCTATCATTGTTAATTTTTTTGCATTAAAAAAAACGGCCATTTTTAGCAAATCGGCATTAATTCACAAAATTGTGGACTAAACTAAGTTTATTCTTTCCATAAATAAACAAATAAAGGGATATGGAGTAAATGTACATGGGACAAAATCCCTATAAATACATGGTAAGATTAAGCAAATGGAACAACACTTTCATTGTTGTTCTTCATCTCGAAGTCACCATGAGGCCTTCAACGAGGAGCAAATACTCCTACCTGATAGTAAGTTCAAGACGACCCCTAGCACCGGTTTGAGCGGAATTCACTTACTAAATGTTGAACAACGCTATATCCATGTATGCATTTTATCATGGATGCGGGGGCGTCAACAATAGGCCTTTTTAAAAAATCATTTGGTCCGCTTTTCGGTTTCTACATTTAAATACAAATAAACAGTTCCGGTTATCAACCCAACACGGCAAATGTTGCTCATCCTAAACACAATTCATAAAAACTGTTCATATTTTGATTACCATGTCATTATTTACTGTAGTTTACTGTGACACTGCATTAATTTTGTTAGAATTCAAATGTATTCAGAGCTTAAGTTTTGTATTTTAGCCAACCGTAGGAGTGATAACCGGAAGCGAACAGTGTTTGTACCTCAATTTGATGGGAGAGTTCAAATCCAGGAAAAGATAATAACACTTTTTGAAAAGGGCTACATCTCAATGTCATTGTCAATGTTTATTACCATGTCTTAAAAGCAAAGATATATGTCAATAATTTCTTTTCAATAAAAAACCTATGAGTTAAAGTGTCTCAGTGGTATTATTCCGCAATTTTCGTCTAATACTTGTTCATTTAGTTTTAATTCATCAAGAAATTTAACGAAATAATTATTTAAAATGCAAAGAAAGTTCCAAAGTATTTAAAATTTTGATTCCTAATCACTTTTACAACATTTTCATATTAAAATATGAACCAAATCTCATGAGCTTTAAATGCCTTGCTCGATTTACAGAACACAGAAATTATGCAAGGAAATAATTTGATAAAATAATTTAACGTAGTTATCACTAGAAAAATTAACGTTTCGCAATTTATCTTTCTTATTTCAACGGTGACCCCTAATTTTTATTTTGTTTTATGTAAATTATATAAT
Source organism: Modiolus philippinarum (assembly GCA_002080025.1). NCBI lineage: Eukaryota > Metazoa > Mollusca > Bivalvia > Mytilida > Modiolidae > Modiolus > Modiolus philippinarum. The sequence goes on along the minus strand of MJUU01014185.1, from coordinate 161,679 downwards.
GATTTCAAAACACATGCAAAGTATGAACTAAATCTATAATTGCTTTTTCAAGCTATCCTCTCATATAATCATTTTCCCTATCATTTTTATGTAAAATCCTGAAATGTTCAATTTCAGTTTTTGCGCTTAAATGCACGGTGACCCCAAAGTTTTATTTTACATTTTTAAAACAATAATAAAATTATGTTTCTACACAGAAAATTTAACAAAAATCTATTTTAGGAAATTAATACCCTGCAGACATCTGCAGATAAATTTTCAAAAATGTTAAATATGGATAACAGGAAAAACCTACAATGGCTGAAAATTATAATTACATGCAACAATTTGCAAGGGAACTACACGAGTAAAACACGTACAAGACAAAAGACAAACGTAGACAACGATAAGAACTCGGGACAGCCGGACTTGGTACCGGCACTAGCAAAAGCCAGCGGTAGGGTTAAACCGGTTTATGGGTACCGAAACCTCCTTTTTATCTGTCCCGTTTCCCTATAGTATAAAAACATACGAATAAAATCCAATACAGGTAGACTACCTCCATGACCACAATCTTGAAAGGAGAGAAAAAAAACAATTCGTAATTTTGAAAGATGGGTCAAGGGGTGCTCGCCGCTAAACTGCCGGCTAGCTCAAGGAGCCTAGTCTGCTGGTAGAACACTGTCGCACTACGGAAGAAAAAGTATGACGTTGTGTACATTTCCTGCAGTGTTATGTGGATGGCTGTTCATTACATCTCTTTAAATATGGCGCTTTAATGTAGAAATAAAAGTCTGACGAATAACAAAATACCAAAGTTGTGTTATAAGAAGCAGGCTATGCTTACTTTACCGGTACACCTGATCTCACCCATGGTTTTTATTGGGTCCGTGGTGTTCATCTATATGTGTGTCTTCATTTTTCTTTTTTTATCCTGTACTCAAGTGGTGTCCTTGTTTTTTAGTGTTTCCGATGTTGCCTTTGTCCATAGATTGTTCGTTCTGACTGACGGTTCAGTTGACTGACGGTTCGGCTCCCGCTTACTTTACTGCTAATTTAATTTCTGCATATGCGCATTTCGACAACTTATGTCTCATCAGCTCAGATCAATCCAAAACATTTGGAATAGAAAAAAATCCGAAAAACATGTTAAAGCTGATATAGAACAAATAATCAAAAGAATCTAAATAGAAAAGCCAAAATTCAGCTAAGGACAGAGCTATTGCACGAGGGAGATACTCCTTAGTTTAAAAAAAATGCACAATTTAGATACTGACAGTACAATGAGCGAAATGAGAGATAGCTTTTGGTCATTATTCAGTTTATGATTCTATAATACTAATGAAAGTCAAATATACTCATATGTCATATGCAGAAATGCGCATATGCAGAATCAAAATTCACAGTAACTTCGGTATTGAGTTATTTATGTCAACAATTATTAACTTTAAAAATTGGTCAGCAACGCATAATATGACTTAAATATGACTATCGTTTTTGATCAGAGGATTTTGAAAACGGTTCTTTCATAAAAGAATATAGCGAAAATTTAACCAATTTAAATTTTTTCGAAATAATGGAAGCTTGTGATGATAGTTTTGCAAAGGAATCTATTAATTTTAGTCAAACAGTAAACGACAACAGAAACAATAAATCGAGCAGTCCTTGCTGGGGTACATTTCTTTGCAAAAATAATTGTACATTTCTTTGCAAAAATAATTTAACTTCAGAAGAAATGTTGATCCTGCTAGATCAAATGAGGACAGTAATGAAACTAACGGAGCCTCAAGTGGAAGCAACGACGACCAAGCGAAATGAAGTTACAAACACAATGGCATTAGTGGCGACACTAGTGGAGCTAACGACGACACAGCAAAAAGTGAGCAAACGAAAAGAACTTACAACAAAAACAATGGAGGAAGTCACGACACCGGTGAATATAATGACTAAGTCAGAAGAAAACATTACATCACCAGATCAAATATTGACGACGCACTTTGGAATAATGAAGAAGTCAGAAGAAAAACGAACGTCACCATTTCAGATAATTAGGACCCCAAATGGACTTAAGACTAAGGCAGAAGAAATAAAAACGGCACCGTTTCAAATAATGACGACATCAGTTGGATTTATGACAAAGTCACAAGAAGGAAAAACTACGCAAATTCAAATAATGACGACACCAGTTGAACGTGTGACAAAGTCAGAAAAACTTCAAGCAATGACGACACCAGATGAATTATTGAGGACACCTGCTGTACAACTGACGACACGAGTTGAACAATTTGAAACATTGACAAATAATGTACAAGTCGACCAATGTTATCATTTTGGTACGTGTGATTATACAGCATTGATGGAGCATAAGTTTTGCAGATGTGATGAATATTGTCAAATATATGACGACTGCTGTGTTGACGCCTACAAAGAACAAAATAGAAGCAGATATTCACCTTACATAAATTGCTTCAAAGGTACCAGTTTGCCAAATTATGAGGGATTCTTTGTAGTCGACAGTTGTCCTGATACGTATGGTAACAAAACAGAAAACCTACTGTGTACAGAGGACAATATTATCAAAAATGGCCCTTCTTTGGTCGGTCCTAATGGAATGATCTTCAAAAACCAGTGTTGTGCGTCATGCCATGGTGTCAATTCTTTTCAATTTTTCCACCTCACATTTTATATTCCTAAGACTAGCATACTTGAACGTGCTTTAGAAAATATGTCAAACTTATCTGTAACTGCAAAACTTGAGTTTTTGTTTGGTTATGTGCATTATCAAGAAATTTCGTCTCTACATATTACCCCGAGAACGTGTATATTGTATGCGAATTGAAATAAGGAAGGGCAATGTCAGAATTATATCAACCCAGTGTATTTGAAATGGCAAGAAACAAAAAACCCTTTTTATAGAAATACCTTCTGTAAACAAGACACAAAGCAACATTTGGCGAAATGTCTCGGAACGAATTATGATAGAATTGCAATTGGATTGATTGATTGATTAGTTAGAGTTTAACGTCCAATGAGCAATATTTCAGCTATATCAGGACGAGAACAAGTTAATCAATTCAAAAAATTGAAAGTATCAGAAGAAAGAAATAAAGGTGGAAGGGACAACCTGGGCAACGACTTTTGACTGCCACTTGAAAATTGGAGAAAAGGGTAGGGGCAGGAAATTTAGCCTTCTATACGACACCCAGTGCGTCTGCTCTCTTTAGAGAAATATAGAAGAGGTCTTTATACTGCATGGAGCGTGGCGTTTCTCCACACAGTTTGGCTACAATGGTTCGCGGTCAGGCTTTCCGTATTATGACCTGACTACCCCGCATACACAGGGCATTCCCCTATCCACCACCTGGGGACGCGCCCGGCAGCTCTGTAGCCGAAGCCCCTGAAAACCGATTCAGGTGCCGGGAACACGGTGGAGAACTTTGCCAATTTCCGTCATATTTAGGTTCCAAAAAGAAAAACCCCACAATATCCACGATTCATGTGATACTTGGTCGCTAAAGGTAAGTGGGTGATGTGATTAATAAATACTTGTGTTAATTCTAGAAAAGCAATTAATTTCATTATATTTGCTGTAAGACTGATACAAATAGTCGCCATTTGTAGTAGTATAAACTTCTACAGCAATATACCCCAGTTTTTTTATAGGGGTTCACACTGCCTGTGCTTTAGTTGGCTGGCGTTCTTGTTCGTTTTTGTTTATTTGTTTTGTCTTTGTCATATTGTCTTAATTCGTGTTGGATTTGAATTGCCATGATTTTGGATTTATGATTTTAGAATTAATGTATCAACCCCCAATAAAGTATTACATACTGTAATTGTACTTATATTCGCGGGTACTTATTTTCGCGATTATTCCTTTCTAGGCAAGTTTGCGTGTATTTAATTTCACGGAAGTGGGTGCTTTCCTTTTAACTTAAATGTTAAATTATTAAATTCGCGGGTACTTAATTTCGCGGAAAATTGTTGACCGCGAAATTCGTGAAAATAAGTACACCGCGAAAATAAGTGCAATTACAGTAATTTGGGAAGATTTTGCCGACTGTCATATATAAATGGTCAAAACCACCATTTTTATATAAAATTTGTATATTATGATATGATTCAAAACAAAGTAACAACAATAAATCCCCGACGTACTGGATCTAAAAAGATATCAGTTGTTGAACTCAGTCATTTTTACGTCAAATTTTTAACAATAGGGTACCCGCATTGTCCGGAGCAAATCTCCTACAGTATTTCAGACAGGAAGTTTTTATTTTGCAGATCAATTGTACATATATCAAAGATGTGCATGGTACTTTGATTTTGATTTTTGATAATTTATGCCAAAAATATCAGTTGCTGAACTTAAACATTGTTACGTCAAATATTTACCAATAGGGTACGCCATTTGTTCAGAGCAAATATTCTACAGTATTAGAGAGAGGTAGTTTTCATTTTGCAGTTCAGTTGAACATGTATCAAAGGTGTGCATGGATTTCAGTTATGATTTTTGATTATTTATGCCAAAATATCAGTTGTCGAACTTAACTATTTTATGTCAAATTTCTGCCAACAAGGTATTCCTTTTGTCCAGGGCAAATCTTCTACAGTTTTCAAGCCAGAAAGTTGTTACTATGCAAATCAGTTATTCTTATATCAAAGGTGTGGATATGGTACTTTTATTTGATAATTAATGCCAAAATTACCAGTTTTTGAACTACCAATAGGGTACCCTATTTGTCCAGAACAAATCTCTTACGGTATTATAGAAAGGAAGTTTTTCTTTTGCAGATGATTTTTGTGCCTGAGGTGTGCAAAGTTCTTTTTTAATTAAAATCCAAGTTGCTGAACTTTCAGAAATAGGCCACTTTGGAGGAAGATTTAACATTGAAAATTAATCAAAATTAGTATATTTCGAATATTCAGGGCCAACCCATGTGTAAGATAAACTGTCCATGGTTTGCTGTCACCTTGACAGCTTTCCTCTTGTTACTTTTTTTTATTGTGTTTTGATAAAGAACTGGATAGGTTTCGAAATATCAACTTTTTAATGCGTGCAATGTTCACTCCAGTCTACTGATTTGTTATATAAACGTCTAAAACAGTTGTACAACAACACCTTATACATTTAATATGTCAAAGATCGTAAAATAACATTTAAAATGTGAGAATATCGTATAACTTATATGCTTTGTCCACTCACGATAATTAAGTAATTTTCCAGCTAAGAGTGGGCGGCACGTCATTAATTTAGATTCTGTATTTTATGGCTTAGATGTATTCATTTGGTCATAAAAACACATCCCATAAAGTTTTTACATTCGAACACGTGTTTAGTCTTGAGATAATTTTTGACTGCTTAATTACAGAAAATAATGGCGGGAAATTTTTCCCACACTTTTCACTGTACAATGTAACTAAATTTTGGACGCTAATAACTCAAAAAGCAAACTAACACAGAACGTTTATCTATCAAAATGATGTTTTCTTGGTTAGTTGTTTTAAAATCAAACATAAAAAGTTTACGTTTCTTTCCTCAATGTACCACTGCACCATTGAACTGTGCCCGTTTCTTAGACGGACTTACAATGAATAATTTTTAAAACAATTGCGGATCACAATGTAGTTATGACGTCGAATGTCGTCAAAATAGTTGGGTAAATAACTAATCTACAAAATGAAAAAAATGCAATGATGAAATGAATAAAAATACAGAATTTCATGAACTACACGTAAATCAGTAATCTAGTTAATTACACAATAAGAGAATATAAATATGAAAATGATTATTTAACTTTTCTCTAATTTCTATCCAGTTTTCACATTCCCTGAACGGTGGTGAAACATTTGTTCTCTAGAGAGGAGAACAAGTTTCGTGACATTTTCCGCCTAATTCATTCGGAATACAATTCCCCTTTTTCGTCCAGTCATTAGAGAAACAGTTTCCACAACTTAAACACGTTTATTATGAAATTTCTCACATCTCGTTAAATAGATTTTGAAATGTTTGACAGCTCGGCAAGCCTCGCTTTCAAACATTTGCAAAATTTATTTAACTCGATGTGAGAAATTTCATAATCAACTAGTTCTCGTTATGGAAACTATATTTCTCGTTGTTCCAACTAGGTGATAATGTCTTGAGCTTTTATACCCCCGCCCAAAAGGAGGTAAATTTAATTTCTGCATATGGCCCTATTCGACAAATTATGTCTCTTCAGAGCAGATCAAATCAAAACTTTGGGAAGTAGAAAAACCAAAACTTTGAAAAACTGATAGAAATGAAATGACAAAAAGGTCCAAATGAAGAGCCAAATTGAGCGGAAAAAAGGAAAGAAACCGATGCAATAAAGAGAACATGTCAAACATTCACTCATAATACTAAAACAGGTGCGATTTCTGATTTAGATTTTACCGTTTTATACCTGTTCATAAAGATTAAGAAGATTAATTGGAAAACCGCATTTAGTGGACTGAATGAAAAAAAGATAGATACTTATTCATGGATAAAGTAGTGTAGATATATGGAGTGTTATTCTAAGTATTCCCAAGGGATTGAAAGGTTAAAAACATTTTAACCCTCTTACAAGAACAATATAATTACATTAGTTGTACATATCTATTTAGTCATTGGACATTATCTTTAACATAAAGACACATTTGTCTTGTAATCACAAAAATATATAAATTTCTAGAATCCCGAAAACTCAGATTCATAAATTCTGTTTTAAAAAATCTCTTTTTGTCTGTACGAATTAAAAGGTTCACTTGCAATTATTTTGTAGCTTTATAAATAAAAACATATAAAGTAACAGTGTTTATAGAACTTTGAACAGGATATTGCTCTATTTCAAATTTATTTCAAATGAAAAGATCAGTTTTATATTTTGTGACATTTTTGAAATAACTTCTTTCACATTGCATTTTAGATGTTGAAATATTTGCTGAAAATTACAAAACAATAATTATTTTTACTTTTTAAGAGATATATTTTTGCTTTTTTATTGTTATGATTAAAACTTAAAACTAAATGACCGAAAATTCACATTTTGCATGAATATCTTATATATGATTGCCCTTAACCAGGGGCCAGGGACTTATTTGATCATATATGGAAGTTTTTGTGAGCTTATGTGTTTCCCCCCAAACAATATGTCATTTCATTTTTATTAAAACTTCAACGCATTCCAATACCGAAATTACTGTGAAGATGAAATATGATGAAATAAATTGAGTTGAATATTTATATTTATAAGGGATAATATATTTGCAATTTATAAGACTGTAGTTAGTCTAAAATGTTTAAAAGCATAATTTCAAAGAGCTTTGACATTCTGAAACAATTGTTCATCAATACTTTCCAAATATATAAGGTATTTACATCTCAAAGTTGAAAACAGTAGATATTTTGAAAAACGGAAATTAACATTTTGCATACAAGTTCGAGTAAAACGGCCAAATAAAGAACTCCAATACAATTTGGATCTACTTGAATGGTCTTTTATATGTCAGTTGAAGTAAAATACAACGGTAACCATGAATTCGAGAAAAGCATTATTTTTTAACATTTAGAACCCGAATATTTTACAATAAGTATTAGTCCATGGGCTGGAATAATCCCCACCCATCTTTTTAAGTCTGCTTACATCCCCTCTTCAACATAAAACATGTTAACACGATCATAACCTGCTTGCACCTGCGAAACAGGTCCCATTTTTAAACCCAACGTCCGAAAGTTTGGAAAATTTCGTTTTTCGTTTAAGTTTTTCTTTCAGATGCTTCAAAATGTTGATCAAATGCTTCCCAGTTATAAAAACGAGGTATCAAAAGATTGCTTATTGTATTAACTTTACAAAGAACCCAATTTTTTGCAATTTCTATAACAAATGCGTTCCATAGCGTCATTTAACGTGCTCCTACCCCTATGTAATATTGACGGAAAACTTGATATTTTCATTGAAATCGAGTAAGTTTTATGGTCTACAAAACACGAAGTGCAAATCAATTATCCATTCTGAAAATTGTTTTTAGTTTTTCAATCTATTTCTTTGAAAATAAAGCATGTTAACATGATGTTAACATATTTTTTACGACCAAAGTATTATTTTCAAATAGACCAAATAAATGGATCTTTCAATATTTTCGCTTTTGACTAGTTTTGTTTTATCATTTAAAGTAGGTATCAAATGGAAGCTTATTATATTTGCTTTACACCATTACAAATCATGGCAATTCCAGGTAATATAAACACCATACATAAAAACTTACCTGCATCCAAATAAGTTATTGCCGAAAGAGGTCTCTTTGACACATTCCCCGTTTCCCTTCCTTTTTTGTATTGCTAAAGTGGCAAGTTTTTGTCGACTGTCGCATATAAATAGTCAAAACACACAAATTTTATTGTTTATACATCAATATTGCATGAATGATATCATAATCTGCCATTTTTACACACGGAATATTCCTTATTTGGCATTTTCATTGTGACGTCATAATAGATCGACGAATTAACCCCCTTTTCCCGTAAATATTGTCTATTTCGTTAACTATATCAAATATCTCTCTTGATCAAACGGTGGCATATAAATTTTTTCAGCTCAACATATAGCTAAAGAATACATCTATGAAATATCAAAACATAAAAAAAATCTATCTGAAATTTATTTCATATGAAAGCAAAATAATAAGCATGTTGTCACAATTCCTTGTATATTCTTTGTAAATTTTGCTGAAAAATACTGTATTTGGCCTGATTTTCAAAGCCTGATAACAGGAAAAGATGATCGGTGACATATCATTTTTATTTTATTTCTTGAACACATGGACTTAAGTCTACAAAATACCTCAAAATAAAAAAAAATTCTATCTGATATTTTTATTAGGATCGATCTACCTTAATGATAGTATTGATGAAAAGAGGCAAACACATTCCCCGTTTCCCTTCTTTTTTCTATATCTCTGTTGTTTTATCCAAAATTAAGGATAAAAATAACTGGATTCAAGAATTGTCCTTGTTAAAAAGGCCTTTCGAAAACATTGGCAAAATAACATGAAACCTGAATTATCTTACAAAACTAAATATTCAAAATACCACTTTACAAATAATGTCAGATAAAGTTATTACACCTCATAAAAGTAAAACGCAAATATTTGCGTTATTTCGCAAATTCTGCATTATAACGCAAAGTACATTTTACATTGATAGATCAAACTATTTCAAAATCTAGAGTCGTGTGCGGGTGTGTACGGATAGAATTTGATTTTCGGGCTTAAATTTGCAAAATTATACTTTTAAAAAAATGCAATTTAATATTGTTTTGATTAAAATACTAAATACAGCGTCAATCCAAATCAAATTTTAGGATTAAAAATAGTTACACCATAACAGGACAGATATTTGCTAAAAGTTGTAAAAAATGCAAATGGTAAAGAGAGATCACTTAACATTAAAGATGATTCAAATCAGTTTTGTACGATAGTAAACATTTTGTCCTTTACTGCAAGAAAAAATTAGAGGCCCAGAAACTGAGCCTGAATCGCTCACCTGACAAAATACTTGCAGCAGGGGATGAAACTGATATTTATCCTATAGAGTGTGTTAAAATATTACTGTGCTGGTGGTCTTGTTTTTTTTATCAGATCAAAACAAAATAAGCAATCTCAGCTTGGCTGAATTTGCTTCAATAGTTTCAGCGCATATGACGAAAAAGATGTTTTCTTATATAGGTCCGATTTTAAGAGGTTCTGTCCTTGGCGCTATTTCTTTTGTCTGATCCGAAAAAATGAACATTCTTTGTAAAGGACCTTCCGTATATCATTTCAGTACAGGTTAATTAAATTTGCTTAAATAGTTTCAGAGCAGATGTTGAAAATGATGTTTTTCCCATAGGGTCCAATGTTAAAACTAGCGTCCATGTTTTTATTGAATCAGAATGAAATGTGCAATCTTTGTGAGGGACCCTCTATACATCATTCCTCTAAAGTTTGGTTGAATTTGCTTCAGCGGTTTCAGAGAAGAAGATGAAAATGAGAAAAATTAACGCCGGACGACAGACGATGGACGCAAAGTGAAAGCAATAGCTCACACTGATCATTTGGGGCAGGCGAGCTTAAAAAGGATATGTATTTTTTATTTTAATAATATAATAGTGAATAATTTTAAATCATTTTTTGCGATAAAATACCAGGAAGCTTGGTATACCGATAAGCAAGTCTGCTGATCTATTTGACATTATATGTATGCATTGGAGGATCCGGGAGAGAGTTCTTATATATATTTTAGGCTGTTCCAATATTCATCACACGTAAACATGTAATTGGAAATAAAAATAAAGGTGCCTATGAATATTTCTTCTGTCATTTTTGTATTGTTAATCAGCTTTCAAGTCCATATAAAACTGTCGCTCAGGGTAAAATATTCGGCATAAAGGGCCAACCCGTGGTAAAATCAGTATATATTGAAGCTCCAAGTAATTATTTCTTAATTAATGTGGGATTTTTTTTAGATATAATCGCGTGTGCGTAGGAGATAATCCTTATGGAGAGAACTAAAAACAACGTATTATTCAGTTTAATTTGTTTAGCTATTCTACTTTATCATGCTTCATCCTTTAGCCGTTATGTTGATTTAAGCTCGAAAATCAAACGCTTCCCGCACACACCCGTACACAACTCTAAATTTCGAATTCTTTATACGAATACATTATTTATCAATTTAAAATGAACTTTGTGTTATAACGCAAACTTAGCGAAATAACGCAAACATTTGCGAAATAACGCAAACTTTGCGTTATTACGCAAAATGAAAAAAAGTTTGCGTGGCGCTAATACGCTTCCGTAAAAGAGAGATATACTCAATGTAATTAAGTTAAATAAGCACGTCTTTAGGTTTTCTCATTTGGGAAATTGTTTTTCGGGAAAAATCTAATATCAAGTGTAACAAACACATTGAGCTTTATTTTTAATTCTATAGATAATAATAAATAAAAAATGTTCCGATGGAAATTGCTACATTATATAATACCCAACAAGGAATTTTTGTTCCAAATAAAAATAACGCGAGATAATTTATGTAAGACGTTTATTGATATTTCTACCCTATTTACTATATTGTATATCGTGTGTCATACTACAAGTTAACCCGAATTACAAAATAAAATCGATAAGGTTTTCACGTGTTATTTAAAAGCAACCAATCAAATTATCAGTTAACTTATGAATGTTAATGAATAAAAAAAAATGTTAGTTTGGGCCATGTCTCTGGGCTGCAACTTATTAACCTATCTTTTATTCCTCTGGTACTCTAGTGATTCTACCGCCCATGAATTTAACAGAGCGCTAATGTGGTTATTTTTTTCAAATAACATAATGCCCCGCTTGTAGGTGAATTAACTGAGTATAATTAACGTAATAGAAATGATTATGTAATTCATAACTGTCGAAATGGATATTACAAAAATCGTTCCTTCCTTCAACTATCAGAAACGGTAATAAACTTGATCCAGATATAAAAAAGTCTCCTAATGTTAATGTTTTTAAACGGGCAATGAAATCACAATATAAACCAAAAATCGATTTTAATTATGACAACCGAAATATTATATAATTCATACTGGACTTAGAAACAATTGTAGCGTATTTAATGCGGACTTATTATCTCGTTAATTTAGCACAACATTGTACATTGTATGTACATCTGTGAAATTTATGGAATGTCGACTTTTCAACCCTTTTCGCCAGGAATTATATAGAAAATTTTGTTTAATATAAAACTACAGTAAATTTCTTTTTGGCTGGTGACCCCGGCTGGTGACAGTAGTTTGAGTACCAAGGAAAATGTAGAAATATTTCTGCTATCATGTTATTTACTAGAATCCAGGGTTGGGTTCAGTTACTTTAGAAGTAATTAAATACTATAAATTACATTGCATTTTTCACCAAATACATTACATTGCAAATACAGAGATTTTTGAAAAGTATATGATTTTTTTTCAAATACTTTGAAAAAGTAATTGAATACATTGCAATTACATTTTAAGAAAAAAAAATCATCATCAATTTTATCGTCTAACAATATACTCTGTCTAATAGAACATTGCCGGAGTCTATTGTAGTTCTAAATTATAGAAAAATGAAATGTATTAACATTTTCTCTGTAGTTTGCATAAACAAATGAAACGTTTAATTGAGTAAATTCAAATAGATATGAAGACAAAAGACAATGTAGATGGACCCAGTATTTGTTCTTTTACCATAAATGTTCAAACTTTTTATCTGTTCTGGTCAATATTTTCTTCTTAAAAGTCTTTCTACAAGAGCAGAGCTGCCCATAATGTTTGAATTTGAAGTTTATTTTGGCAGATGAAATTCATCAAATACCCTCAGTGAAGTCATGAGTAATCTAGTTTAAATTAATCAGAAATACATGTACAAGATGAGGATATTAATGCCTAAGGCATGGAGTTAAGTCCACTGATTGTCAATAATAAGTAAAAATTAAACAAACACTGCAAATTTGTCCAATTATGTTAATCTTAATTTTGATTATTGCCTCCAAATTGTTCAGACTGATTGTTACAACACACACCATCTTTTGCAATGTATTTGAAAAGTATTGAAAAAGTTATTGCAATAACATCAATTTTTAGCCGAGTTGCGACGAAGTCGAACTCGGCTTATAATTTGATGAATGGCGTCCGGGCGTCCGGGCGTCAACTTTTGGTTTCCGCACGATATCTTGAGAACCACATGTCATATCTATGTGAAACTTTGCACAGACATGGGTTATGATTAGAGAAAGATCCCTATTGATTTTGAGGTTTGTGCGACAAAGGTCAAGGTCACAAATTCTAAAAATAGAACAAAAATTTGACATATTCGTTTCCACACAATATCTCCAGAACCACATTACATATCCAAATGAAACTTGGCATAGACATGAGTTATGATTAGAGGAGGAATTCTGTCGATTTTGAGGTCTGTGCAACAAAGGTCAAGGTCATAACTTCTAAAAATGTAACAAAAATTAAACATTTCAATAAAGCCTAAAATCACATGTTCGGTATTATTTGATAACAAAAATAGCTAAAAAAAATTTATTGTTCATGCAAAAGTAGTTTTTATACTGCTAGAACATGTAAATTCATTTTATAGTTCTAATTATGTTCACCAACACACTTTTTTTGGGTGTCAATAACTTACAAAGTAGATAGAATGAAAAGTCAGAATTAAATTGATTGATTGATTAGTTAGAGTTTAACGTCCAATGAGCAATATTTCAGCTATATCAGGACGAGAACAAGTTAATCAATTCAAAACAAATTGTAAGTAAAAGAAGAAAGAAATAAAGGTGGAAGGGACAACCGGGGCAACGACTTTTGATTGCCACTGGAAAAGGGGAGAAATGGGTAGGGGCAGGAAATTTAGCCTTCTATACGACACCCAGTGCGTCTGCTCTCTTTAGAGAAATATAGAAGGGGTCTTTATACTGCATGGAGCGTGGCGTTTCTCCACACAGTTTGGCTACAATGGTTCGCGGTCAGGCTTTCCGTATTATGACCTGACTACCCCGCAAAGACAGGGCATTCCCCTATCCACCACCTGGGGACGCGCCCGGCAGCTCTGTAGCCAAAGCCCCTGAAAACCTATTCAGAATTAAAAAAAGGAAGGTAATAAAACTAAGTGAGGTAATTAATTTAATATGAAGAAGTGTTCAATATTACTAAAAGTCCAGTAAAAATAAAATTTTGGATGAAAAAAAAAAATTGTGTATTCGGATTTTTTGTAAATTATTGATTTCAGAAATACATATTACCTGAAGTATAAGGGGAACCCCTGCTCAAATTTTGTTTGAATGGTGGTCTGAAATGGGTTGTAATGGATAGTGGAGCTTTCAGTTACAATGGAAACCAAACCAGAACACTGAATCTTTGGAAAAAAAGTGTTCTGCTACATATTTTCCGTCACAATATAAATTAGATTATAAGGGGAACCCCTGCCAAATTTTTTTTATGAAAGGGGGACTCGGAATGTTTTGATTTCAGCAATACATATTACCTGGATTATAAGGGGAACTCCTGCCCAAATTTTTTTTTGAATGGTGGTCTGAAATGTGTTTTAATGGATAGTGAAGCTTTCAGATGCCATGGAAACCGAACCAGAAGATTGAATCTTAGAAAAAACAGTATTCTGCTACACATTTTTCTTCGCAATTTTAGATATTTGTATAAACTAGATTATAAGGGGAACCCCTAACAAATCTTTATTTTGAAAGGGGGACTTGGAATGTTTTAAAACTGATTTCAGCAACAGGTATAACCTGGATTATAAGGGGAACCCTGCCCAAAATTTTTTTGGATGGTGGTCTGAAATGGGTTGTAATGGATAGTGGAGCCTTTAGTTGCCATGGAAACCAAACCAGAACACTGAATCTTTCAAAAAAAAATTCTGCTTCACAATTTCAGAAATTTGTATAAACTAGATTATAAGGGGAACTTCAGCCAATTTTTTTTAAAGGAGGGAGGGGGCTTGGAATGTTTTGATTTCAGCAATATGTATGTAACCTGGATTATAAGGGGAACCCCTGCCCAAAATTTTTTTTGAGAGGTGGTCTGAAATAAGTTGCAATGGATAGTGGAGATTGTATTGAAATATTTTCAGATACTTGTAATTAAAATAAAACTTAATTGCAATAATTTTCAATTTCTTCAAAAATTGTTATTGATTGCATCAATTGCATTTACTCCATTCCCGCTAGAATCACAAACAGATTGACATGATAATTTCCTGTCAAATTCGATTCCTCCAGTTTGTTCAAACCTTTTATATCTAACTTTTTCTTTATAGTATCTTTTCTTAAACTTCTATTTTTACTTTTTAGTAATCCGCTTTTTTTCTTCTTTTTCTATTCTTAATTGTAATTTAATCTTTATCTATAATTGTCGTCATTTTTTGAGTTTATGGTCTTAAAACGTTTAGATTTTATCTGCACTGCAGAGACACAAGTTGTCGAAATGCGCATATGCAGAAAGATAAATTCACAATAACTTCGGTATTTAGTTATTTGTGAAGTTTTATAAATAATTCTTTACCTAAGTAGAACATTTATAATGTTGTTTAACTTGTGTCCAATCAAAAAGAATAAGTTTAAACCAAATAATACATAATTTTCAGGAAATATTGCTTCTTTGTCGCAATTCACCGCACTAATTATTTTCATAAGGTATATGGTTAATTCCCCACATAAAGGAAGATAATGTTTTTTTTTCAGTTAGATGAAGAAGGACGGTGCCCAGAGAAGGAGAGAATTTCCAATTTCAAGCTTATGATTTATTCAGTCAAATTAGTGGCAAACAAGCCTTTGTCCTTCAATTATGTTGATATGATTGCAGAGGTTTTTGCATTAAGCCATGAAATCGTTGATTGGGTTGATTTGTCCGATTTACGATATGTATGGGGTAAAAACTCAACAATAATTCTTTTCCGATTCATGAAGTTCAACATATATACGACAATGTTTGAGGATGAAATGGTGAGGTTTCGTGAGAAAATGTCAAAGATGAAATTGAAAATGTACTTCGTTGATGAAAATTTGGGACAAGAAATTATTATAATGAAAAAAAAAATATTCAAGTTCAAAATTTGGAAGAGACAATTTTCGACGTTTATGAAAACGAGACAGGAATTCGGCCGAACAAATTTCGAGGAAGTGGCAACGTATTATTTGCAAAACCCGTCCACAATAATACAAATATGTGCCACAACACCATCGTGAATATTAGGATAACGAATGCTACGGAAATCGATGTGATATGCGATGATCATATCACAATAACAAGTGACAGTCATTCTGTTGAAACAATCATCACATATGTTTGTTTTTCAATTTCAGTTGCAGCATTAATTCTACTCATAATATTGTACAGGAAACTCGGTTGTCATCCAGTATTCCTGGATCAAATTTAGAAAATATTTCAGTCTCACTTGTGCTGTCCAAAGTTCTTTTTATGGTTGGTATCGGACTTTCTGACATCCGGGAACTCTGTTACGTCATTGGAGTTCTCCTCCATTATCTTTGGCTGAGTACGTTCTATTAAATGTCGGTTTCAGTCACGTGTATCGTCATTAATCTGACTAAAATGCAATCGAATGGACACAACAGACAAGATTCCCTAAATAATAAAAAGCGTTGTTTGACCTTGAGTGGACTGTTATTTCCTTTGCTATTTGTTTGTCCTGCAATTTTATTGGATGTTTATCGAAATGAGTACTTTAATCTGGGCTATGGAAAAGAACCTTGCTTTCCAAACCACTTTCCATCTAATCTTATATTCTTTTCTGGACCAGTAATGCTTTCGATAACCATTAATTTAATTTGTCTGATTAAGGTCATTTGCACAATTAGCAGATTAAGACATGAGATGGGACATATTTCAATGTCCACGCCCTTCACAAATGCCAAAGTTTATATCAGAATTTTGGTGTTGTCTGGTTTGTTTTGGAGTATCGGTATTTCGGCCGCTATTCTAGATGACGAATGGATAAAACTTTTGTTCACCATTCTATGTGGATTGCAGGGATTTTTTATTTCAGTAGCAAGTTTGACTACAAAGCGGGTAATTCGTGATATCCGCCGGCTAAAGAAATCATCAATTAGTGCCACATCTAAATTAAATGTCTAATACAAAATAATGTTAATAATTTGAAAAAAAAATTCAAACAAGTCAATCTCATAAACATATAATGTAAATTTTATTATACATATAGTGCTCATTCCAATATGAGGCCAACCCTTCTGCATTTGACATGTGGCCTTATCTTGGAGGTGGCCTTTATTTGGAGGTTTGAAAATTTGTCTTGTAGATATTTGTAATGGTAAACTGTATCTGTTTTGTATTTGTATACATGTTTAAAAACAAATGATGTTTACTTGAATAAAATAATACATATAATATACATAGTTGTTTTATTTACTCATATATATTATTGATTTAAACAGTGCATTTTATGAGATAAAAACTTTTAAAAATTCAGAAGAAAGAATTGTCAAATGTCAAATTTTATAAATAAAGCAGTTTAATATTGATCATCAATTAAAAAAAAAGCTTTGAAATTCTATCACAGTTCTTTAATATCACATATGATTTTTGAAAAATTCTGAAATGTTACTTTACTTATGGAAGCATGTTTTTTTTCCATTCTTCTTTCTTGAGAATTTCTTTTGCTTTGTACATAATGTCTAACAATTATCTAGTGCGTAATTATGTAATTCAGTACAATTTCGTCATGCTGATTCAATTGTTTGTTCTTCCCAATCACTGTCATCATCTGGTATTTCTGTAAATGTAAAACAGGTAGACCTAGGATAAGGGAGATAACTTTTTACATCAGTAAGACGTTTGAAATGGGTTTCATCGATGCTTTTTAAGCATTGTTGTGAAAAAGAATCAAAATCATCTGTGTTACTGAGAAGCTTAGAATATATTTATGAAAATTATCTAAGCAAACGTACAAGTGATTTTAAAGAGTTATGTCCCTTAACCTATGTCTACCTCCTTAATACATGTTCAATTATATAATTAGATACATGTAATTAGCTAATTTATTAAGTGATGACCCATATAAACCTACATGTACACCTGTCTATATATAGCCTCAGGTGTGATCATTACGACACAATTTTATTGTTCCAATTAAAGGTATTGACAACACTTGTGTCTGTATAGGTGTGAAAATATAATTACCTTAAATGTGAATAAACTGGCATGTGATGACAACATGATTATCAAATATACTTTTGATGTTTGTTTTCTCAGTGATTATTTCTCCATACATACAGTAATTATATTTTTAGTATAAGTAAGAACATGATAATCCCCTTCTTCACGATTAAGTACGAGTTTACGAGTACTTAATCGCGAAGGAGGGGATTATCATGTTCTTATATATTAAGAAATATGACAAAGTGTCGAGACTTTCAATGTATTTATTCTTTAATTAGTACTTGATTGGTAGAATCAACATTTTGTCATGCCTGTTTAACTATGCATTAATTAATTAGGTCTATTGACCTGACGTGACCATCTGTCCTGGTCACATGAAGTTTATAGGTATGCATGCATACATGGATTTTAAAAGTATATGTTGCAAAACATGAAATAGACGGAATAAGTATTTTTGTGTGAATGGATTACTTGATTTACAATATTTAGATGGTGGCGATATGCAGTTATGATTCTGAGCTACATTGTTTCAATATATTTGGAGAATAGTTATATCGGAAATATTTTAGATTTCAAAAGATTCTGAAGCTGGGATACTTTAATACATTTTTATTTTCAACATTATGAATATGAAATTTTCAGTAAGTTTGCTCCATAAAGGTTTTTTTAGAAGATATTTGTGAATGGGTAATAGCAAAAGTATTATTGTTTAAATTAATTTGAAGGCTATACACCTGGTGTACTGTGTAATATTATAAGCTGTCTACAAATAGTTTGAATTTTGCCTCTAGGCATTGGTCGGGTGTTGTAATTAGTACATTGTGTAAAGCATGAAGGTATACAATGGCTAACCCTTTAGTAAGAACATGAAAACAGGGGTTCTTCATGAATAAGAGACATGGATTTCTCGTATTTCATTGGTCGAGATCACTTTGTCATTTTCTTAATATGAATTACTAACCTAAATTTTCAGGATAAGAACAACATTAAAACATTTTTGAATAGTCTCTGGTTGAAGAGTTTCCCATAAACTGGTTAGCCACTTGTCATCCAAGATTGTTACAATTTTGAAACATCTAATGTAGTAGAAGTATTGTCCATTAAAATAGCACATATTTCAGTCTGAAATCTGGTGATATTCAAACAAAAGAAAACAAGTTAGAAATTGATGCAAAGCATCAATTCGCCGCCAAATTAGGTCAAGTAGAGTATATGTCTTGGAAATGTGTTATTGTACTTTTATAGTACACGAAATATAAGCTCTGACCTTAACTTTAACCAATCATTGAACCATGAAATGTAGGTCACAGTGACGAACAAACTCTTGTTTAATTTTGTTTTCTTTCTTACAGACATCTGCATGCAAGATAACATGATACTATCTCTTATAGTACCTAAGATATGAACTCTGACCTAAATTCAATCAGTGTCAGTGGACCGTGAAATTAAATCCTTTTCCCTCAACGACATCTGCATGTAAAATTGTTTGATCCCATCTCTAATAGTACATGACATATGAGCTGTCACTTAAACTCTTACCATATATCCAGGTCACTGTGGCCTGATTCTTGTCACTACTCCCTTGACATGCTGAACATTTCTAGCGGGAAGGGATATCGGATATAATTTTGAAAGGGAACCACCCAAGGACCATCCCTGCCAAGTTTGGTCCAAATTGGCCGTGCTTTCAAATGAGATGAAAATAAGAAAAGTTTATGATGGATGACAACGACGAATGCTTCATGGTGGCAATAGTTCACATGACCCTTTGAGTCAGGTAAGCTAAGAACCCCTTTTTTAACAAATGGATTGGATTGTAATATTATATATATATTAGTATTATTAGTATTTCTTTTTTTGCAAGAATCATTCTGTTCATATTAAAAATTGGTTAGCTGAAGCTATTAAAATATATTGCATTGGACCAATTTATGTACAGACAATGGCAACAACCTGACAACAGAGTCATAACATTCTTTTTTATTGCGCAAGCATACACTGTCAAATTCATTATAGTAACTGAAAAACAATAAAAATAACTTGCTTTATATGTTTAGTGAAAATTTCAAAACTTCAAGTAAAAACGTAACAAAACAGATGTGACTAGGATCTTATAACTTTAACTGTATAAAAACATCTCATTTTTTTAGTTAAAAACAATTGTAAAAAAAAGTATATATATAAAATTGCAAAAAATGTTAACAATAATGGTTGTTTGTATTAAATATAATCTGTAAGATCATTGTATTCATGTTTGTGATGTTTACTGGTTTCATATTAAAAATGAAACTTTCTTCCGTTAAAGATGATCTTACAGAAAATATTCTATATAATAAATTGGCATTTTAATACATGTTGATTTAAAACATGTTATAAGCGTAACACCCGTGAGAGTGAAACATAGGGTCCGTACACCAACCTCTCAATTGGACATTTGTTTTTAATAGTAAATATAGATTGACAACACCAAAATGTCCTAAATTTGTAAGATTGTTTCTCATTTGATTGAATCAGTTGAAGGCTGACTTGTTTTTGGTGATTGTAATGTCGAACCATTGTTTTAATAGACATCCTTAGTTAGTATCGATTTATTTCCAACTGATAATACAGTCAACAGCTTATTTTATATATTTGCTTAGTAATATTGCCAAAAGAGTAATTTAGATTTTAGGCATTTGAGATAATTTATAGTGTAGAACTAGTACAGCTGTAACAGTAATCATTACACAGCAGTCAAACAATTTGACCCGTGTTTATACTTGATGGTATTTCAAAGATGATTGAGGTCATTATTGTTATTGTTTTGGTTTTAATTAATTTTATTAATTGTTCCATTTTTATGATTTTTTTGTTATTTTTGTTAAAATGATCGGGATCCAAAGCACGCTATCTTGACCCACTTCGACAGCTTTTCTTTCGTTTTCACTCTCACTAATGTTGACCTATATCAATTAACCCAAATCTGAGGCACACGTGTTTGGTAAAAAGATTGCGCCGGATACGCTGGTTCTCGCTTTATGTATTTATCATTTTTTTATTATTTTTTTTTATGAACAACCAAAAATTAATAGTAATAATAACAATAATAATAGGAAACAATATGCAACCCCCAACTTGAAAACCATTGCAATTAAGGTAATCATGCATCTGCATCATGATATCCAGACACACTCCACCGGACATGTAACAGAAAAGTCAAGCAAGCATAACCCGTCTCCCTTGTCTTATTGATTTCCCTTTCACATTAGTTATAATATTAATGAAAATTAAATTAATAATTTTGTAAACAATTTTCTTGAATAAATAATTTAAAAATATTTCCTACCTTATTGAAAAGGTATCTTCATTGTAAAAGATTAGGACACATTAGATCGATTCTAATGGGAAACAAACAACTGCTCCTGGTCACGTGCTCTTCCACTGAAGTTTCAAAATATCGTATCAAATATATTCGCCGCCTCCTGGCGGCGAATAATGAACTCTCGTTTAGAAAAGATAAAAATGTCGATTGCAACGCGTAACTCGTTGTCATGGGCCTGATAAGAGATACTTATAACATGAAAATTTATACTCTGTTATGTTCATGTGACGTATCTTGATATTGACAAATGATATTTTTAAATTTTTTTTTGATATTTCTCGCATATTTTTTTACTGAAAAATGAGATTTCCCGGAATATACATGGTTCCAAAGAGTGTTGGATCTAGGCATTTCTTTATAACGGAAATTTCCAGGAGAAAAAATATACTTTGCAATTAAATATTTATCGATTCATTTGCATATTTTGGACTGGGTACACGCAGTGGTTTTGACGAAATAAAGTATACAAAACGACCGTTTCTACCTCGCAACCATATAGGTTACGTAAACAATATCGATTTTTACTCACTAAGCACGCGGGGTCTTTGAATGGGTTTTAACTGAAGGCAGGCCCTTTACCTTCATTGAACCATTGAAATCTTGTGTTGATGATTACCTTTTGAGATCATTGGGTATAAAAGGAAAATGGCGCTGTTTCGAAACGCTATGATTTTGCCTAATAACATAGAATTAGATTTGGATCTCAGCGTTTCTTATGCAAGAATCGTTACTAAATTGACCAATAAATAAAGTATGTTAAAAAATCTATCTGTACATATAATCTTGTCTGGGTACATGCATTTTAACGCCCTATAGCAATTAATTTTGACCAGTGTGTCCATTGAATATTTACATCACGACAGTAAATTATGTAAGGAATTCGCATATTATCTCCTCTTGTGGGCAAGTTTAAACACTTTTTAACTACAAAGTATGATCTGGGAATTGAATGACGTTTTCACTAAATATTGTATTTGTTAATTTCTTTTGAAATCTTGACATTTTGTTGATTCCTTACTTTCATCGCCATGCTGTTAATTTGTTCCGAAAAAGTTATGAGACACAGAAAAGTTTTTCTAGAAGGGAGATAATTTTATACCACTAGATTTCCCGCTGGTTTATGCCAGTTTATCTAAGCAAGGAAAATAAGCAGTTGCATAATAAATTACGTTTAGGGTATTTTTTTTCTTGACGTTCGTTGGATAGACCATACATATCGTTGTCTGGTACTCGAAGTGTGATTTTTCCAATTAAGGCATATAAAATACGTTTACATTAATCCTTTTGTGTAGATTATTTCAGCAGGACGAATAACCCCTTCATTTGAAGTTGAAATGAACTTTAAAGGCCACATAAGAAATGAAAAAAATAATGACCTTTATTCAGTTGCGGGGAACCAAACGTTCATACAGTTTCAAGCACAATCGTACATTTTCTGTGATTTATGGCATTTAACTGCAATATATCGTTATTTAATGGCTGCGACTTTAGATAGTGCTACTTGTGTGTAATCAATTGTCTCCGCCATTAACAAATACATTTTCTGCTAGATTAAGGGTTTATTACAAACTCATGGTTCGAAACTTGTTTTTTTGTTCAAAATGTAAAACGTTACGAAGATCTAATGACAATTTAATTGAATTTCAACCAATTTACTGCAAAACATTATTTTTCGAAATCCGAGAATATAATTAATACCATCCCGAGAACAACAACCATTGCTTGATTAAATTTCGTTTTTGAAACTGGAAAGTGCCACCCCCATTGCTGCACCTAAAGTCATTCTGAAATAGAAATAGAAATGTAACACGAGAAAAAACACTGATTGTTTCCATTTTGTGATATTTTTTCGATTTTTATGTAAAAACAGCCAACAGTATTAAAATGTATTACATAAAAATGCAGAGTGTCTGTGCGACATAAAATAAAACTTCATTTACAGGGTACCCCCATTTGTTAAAGAGTCTGACAGATGCACCAATAAACGGGCCTGTTAACAACTTTATCGACTGTAAGTAAAGATGTTCTAAGGAATCGCGTGAATCAGATGAGGATTCTTTAAAATCAAACAGTCTAGCATTGTCATAGCATATAGTGTATTCAAACTTTTGTGTTTTTAAACTCTTTGGACAAGGCTTCAGTATAAGTAAATGAAATATTAATTTCAAACAAGATACCGCAATAGTAAAGTTCTGAGTGAAAGAAAAAAAAATCATTAGAATGATATAATTAAAATGCTGGATTTATTTACATAATTATATGTATAATGATTGATTGATTTCTTAGATTTGTGTGCAGTAAGCAATATATATCAGTTATATCAGGACGAGAGCAAGTTAATCAAATAAACAAAATCACAAGAAAAAGAAGAAAGAAATAAAGATTGAAAGGACAGTTTTGATTGCCACAGGAAAAATGGGAGAAATGGGTAGGGGTGGGAAATTTAGCCTTCTATACATTCCACAGTTAGTCTGCTCTCTTCAGAAAAATACAGAAGGGATCTTTATCCTGCATCGAGCGCGGCGTTTCTCCATACAGATTGGCTACAATGGTTCGCGGTCAGGTTTGGCGTTTCTCCATACAGATTGGCTACAATGGTTCGCGGTCAGGCTTTCCATATTATGACCTGACTACCCCGCATAGACATTAGGCATTCCCCTATCGATCAGCTGGGGAGGAACCCAGCAGCCCTTAAGACCGAATGAGTTTTTTGTCGATTTTTTCGAATAAGGTTTGTGCCGTTTTGAACCGACCTCTTCCTTTTTAGTTCACCTGACCCAAAGGGTCAGTGTGAGCTTTTGCTATCACTTGCCGTCCGTCGTCTGGCGTTAACTATTCACATTTCCATCTTCTCCTCTAATACAACTTAAGCAAATTCAACTAAACTTTACAGGAATGATGTACAGAAGGTTTTTAACAAAGATTGCACATTTCGTTCCGATTTTATAAAAAACATGGCCACCAGCGCGGATCTTAGTTTTAACATTGGACCCCAGTACTACTCTGAAAGTATTGAACTAAAGTTTACTAAACTGTACTAGAATGATGTAGGGAATGTCCTTCATAAAGAATGCTAATTTCATCCTGATACGACAAAAACATGGTCTCCAGCACAGAACATAGTTTAATATTGGCCCTATGGCAAATTCAGATTTTCATCTTCTCCTCTGAAATCACGAAGGAAAATTCAACCAAACTAAGAGGAATAATATATGAAAGATCTTCCACAAAGGTTACTCATTTCGTTCGATAAAAAGCATGGCGATCAGCGCGTATCTGAGTTTTAACATTTGACACTATGGGTAAAACATATTTGTCATCAACTTCTCTAAAATGACTGAAGTAAATTCAACTAAACTGTACTGAAATGTTGTATAGAATATCCTTTCACGAGGATTGCTCAATTTTCTCTGATTCAGCGAAAAACATGGTCACCAGCACAGAACATAGTTTCAAATATGTACTATGGGAAATTCACATTTTCATCTTCTCCCCTGAAATAAAATCAACCAAACTTTACAAAAATGGCGTATGAAAGGGTCTAATGCTGATCTTGTCATTTTGTTCGAATCAAACAAACAAAAATTGGCTCCCAGCACGGGACTTCGCTTAAAAAGGGATCCCTATAGGAACACATTTTTTTCATCATGCGCAGAAACTATTGAAGCAAATTCAGTTAACTAACATTGCTTATTTTGTTATGATCTTATAAAAAAACAAGACTGCCATCACAGAACATATTTAAACGGGTGCCACGCATGGAGTAGATCATGCTAACCCTTCTGGAGCACCTGATGATACTCAGTTTTATAGGGGTACACACTGCTTGTGCTTTAGTTTTGTGGCGATGTTGTTCATTTTTGTTTATCTGTTTTGTTTTTGTCATACTGTCTCAATTCGTGTTGTTTTTGAATTGCCGTGATTTTGGATTAATTCCCCTTTCCTCGTTCTTGCTTCGATATTCGTTTGCCGATGTATTTCATCACCAGATGTAAGCATTTTGTCAGGTGAGCGATTCAGAATAAGCTTCTGAGCCTCTAGTTTATGAGAAGCAAAATTTAAAAGCGCTTATACAGGAAAATAAACAATTAGCCCGAGTATCAAATCTCAATTATTGCCCTCTATACTATGTATTTTCTGTTCATAATCCAAGATTTAAAGGATATTTACTTTGTATCTATCCAAATGAGACGACCGATACACAAAATTAAGCTCCATTCCTTGATTTTTTACTGATGAACGTGAACGTTTGAAATCTAAACTCTATAGCAGTGATGATTTCAACTTCACAATTGTGAACTTCCCCTTCCCCTTTCCGAATGGCATTTCAACTACATGTGTATCTCTATAGACGTGTATATTTCACAATTGGTTTGTTGCTATAATGCATGCAGTTTATAATTGAATTTAGGAAAAAGAAACAAAACAAAAGAATACCGTTTCAGAAACGGCTAAGGCAGGTATATGTGTAGCCTTTGTTACTGTAATCTCGTCAGAAATTACATAGCAGCTAACATGGCATCATAAATATACATGTATATGAAACATTGGTTTCTGAAATAAGAACAGATATTTGAGCTAGATTTCTCAGATTAGACATTACATTTACTCACTTTGTTGAGTTGGTCCTTAGCTGATTTTGGCTTTCCATTTAGGTTATTTTGGTTATTTGTTCTCTATCAGTTTTTAAACACCTTTGAGTTCATGGTCTTCCAAACGTTTAGATTTTATCTGCACTGAAGAGACATAAGTTGTCGAAATGCGCATATGCAGAATTTAAATGTACAGTAACTTCAGTATTTAGTCATTTGGTAAGTATAGATAGTGTCAGTGCCTTGATTTGAAGAATCTCTTACAGTATTTGAAACAAAACGTGTTCATCAATTCAATTTCAACGATTTTCAACATCACAGTTTAAGCGCAATATGTACATGTTGTATGCATTAGACGACGCTAAGTCGGAGTTCATAAAGACTATTCCTAAAGTGATTACATTATCTTAAATCATTATTTTATGATAAATATGAGTGTTTTAAATTTCACCAATACCATGACATAGTGAAAGCAGCATTTGTAAATAACCATTTGAATTCAAATGAAGATTGCAGCTTTATACTAGTATGTGAATTATCACCTCCAAGAGTTGTCGGTTTTGTAGGTGACGTTTCTATTTACTACCGCCATCGCTGTGTCGATCGCCAGTACACTTCATGTAACCATCAACGTTTATTCTTGCTATCAAGAGAGTTATTTGTACTCAGAAAAGATACTATATGTGGATGCCCTTGATACTGGAGTTGGCCTCCTATTGCGATATTTAGGTATCTAGTACCTCTTTCAAACCATTTTTGTATTATGGCTTTCCTTATTCTCGAATCTTGAAATGCTACTGTTGAGAGGCTTCCACATGAAGCAAGTATACAACACAACAAAATTTATCTTTTATTATGCAACTTCGTTAGACAGATGTCCCCAAGAGTAGTACCAGCCCAGTAGCCAAAGTTGTCTGACACGAAAATTTTACCATGCGTAACGATGAAAGGTACTCTTATTGTAAAAAATCAAACCCCTCAAAACAGTGAGGCTTCATTCCGTGCTGTGCACTCCATAGATGTTCCCGATACCGGATTTGGCCTCCTTCTTCGTAATGGTTGGTAATGTGTACATCTTTCAGACAATCCTGGATTATGGATTGCCAGTTTTTTATTCTGATTCTGCTAATGAGAAGTTATTTCCTTGAAAAACTTGTGCAGAATAAAAATTTACTGTTTGTTATTCAACTTGGTTATTTTTGTATAATGCACATCTTGGAGCACAAAAACTTTATACATATTACAATACCTTTGAGACATCGCCGAACACAACAACACAAAGCAAACGCTTTCTTTGATTTTTCTATTAATCTCGGTTACGTAACTTTCCCTACAAACTCTTTCTGATGGTTGAATAACTGAACAAAAATGTTGCAAGATAAAAGTAAGCTTTCCTAGGATAGCTTTGTTTCGATATCGATCAGTGAGATGGGAAAGGTTGTTATGTCACCGGAATTCCACAAAAAATGAATTACAATTTAAAAAAAATGCTAAGAGGATCTTTCAAGTATAATTATAAAAGTCTGCAATGTATTGGTTTTAATAAATAAATATGTACACGTACGATTAATTTGTTTATTGCGTGAAACATTTAGTATAAATATTAATTGTTCAAAGGGACATGATTTATGATTTTAGTACTAAAATGCAGTTTTATTCTTTTATTTCCATGCTATTGATGCATGGATGGAAATATTTTACCTGGATCTCTATTTGCTGTTGTTACAATGTAACAATGACAAAAAATAACATCCATTTTAGCTGAAATCTGATAATGCTTTAATTTTAATATAATTTGAAAATAAAATATCATTGGACTACAAAATGGGGATAATAATAAAAAAAAAATTACCGAACAGAGTTGTCAAGATCTAAAGTCCATGCGATAAAAAGACAAACCAGATGAAACCACCGGAAAATTGTCGAACGCAATGGTTCTGACTTGGTACAGACATTTCAAAAGAAATGGTGAGTTAAACCGGTTTTATGGGACGTAACCCCCCTTTTTTCCATTGCCAATGTGCGCGGTAACAACTCAAAAGCAATTTTGCTGATCATGCCAGTATTAAGTAAAAAAATAATCTTGAATCCAAGTTTGGACCGAAACTTCAAATTTTTCCACAAGGGACTCAAAGGATTTTTTCAATGATCATAAGAGACGGATTTGTTTAAAGCCTTGATTAATAAGGCGGTCACGGAGATATCTATGTCAAATAAGAACTGTAATTTGTGCTAGCTCTG
Source organism: Modiolus philippinarum (assembly GCA_002080025.1). Classification (NCBI taxonomy): domain Eukaryota; kingdom Metazoa; phylum Mollusca; class Bivalvia; order Mytilida; family Modiolidae; genus Modiolus; species Modiolus philippinarum. Next base: position 133,789 of record MJUU01014185.1, on the reverse strand, counting down.
GAGTAACGAATCAACTGTGAAATAGAGCCATATAACAAATCGAATATATCACAGAAATATTTCAAAATATTTTTTATAGCTATATGTTAAAAGTGGCTATCATCACACCCGAGTAATAAACATATTGTTAGTACCAGGATAAAATTATATATATGTTACAGTTTATCAAAGAATATCAGTGGCGGATCCAGACTCTCTGCTAAGGGGTCCTTACCAAAAAATTTTCCATTAAGGGGGGGGGACAAAGAATACCGAAGTTGCATAAAAAACTGTAAATTTCGTTATGCAGTACACGTATTTCAAGGAGTAACCTCTCAATTTTGTTAAGAACCCCAAGGGATTTTAAATATTTTCCAACCTAAAGGGGGGGGGGGGGGGGGGGCAGGCCCAACCACTCCTAAATCCACCACTGAATAACGCTTTGAATATTTAAGGTTATATTTGTCACTGCTCTATTATTTAAAAATCTCATAGTCAACTTCAAAATCATTCTGTAGATGGTTTCAGTTATAAACGTATAGATTAATTGTAAATCCACATTAAACTTATCCATTTTTTTCTGGATTATCTTTCTTTCATTGCTTAACTTCTACCCTAAGGTGGATTTAAACAATTTTCCATTGTATTTTATTTTAAAAACACATTTTGTCTATGTAAAGAGAAAGAGAGTGTAACCTGAACAGTGAGGTACTAAACATATAATGAAATTATTTTCGTGTTGTTAAAGTGATCCTTTTTTAATTCTAAGTGCATTTAAAGGGAAATTTTATTTAATTATTATTAATTGGAAAGAAAAACCATAATATAGCAAACATTTTTTATATTGTGCCCTTTGTAGATTTCAATATTATTACATTTAATTGCTTATATTTTTGATATGACAAACTTTTGACATATTTCGATTATTACTCCCGCTTAATAGTTCACATGCATATATCACTTTTTATCCTTTTCAGAGCTGTTTTAAGGCCTACCATCGTTCTGTATATAAAACAGATTTATTAGTGTCTTTTTCTACAATTTCCAATTCTTGGCAATATAAGATACAGAAAAGCACATAGCTTATTTCAACGAATCACTATAATACTGAAATGTAATATTAGCTACAAATTCGATGTATTTTCGTATTTTTGGTAGACATTAGATAATACCAAAACAAATCCGAATTTAGAGTCGCACAATTTGTACCCATTGCTCTTTCGATAGACAACCGGGGCAACGAGTTTTGATTGGCACTGGTAAAGGAGAGAAATGAGTAGGAGCAGGAAATTTAGCTTTCAATATAAGCATTCAAAATTTAAGATCTATTTATTACTCCATATCATTGTGGCTTGCAATTTTCGTGTCAGAATTTGTATCAAAAATCTAGGTGTTCTTGAAATATAAGCCCATGTTTGTTCATCGCAGAATAGGACTTCCTGCAATTAATATTTTAAAGTATATACTGTTATGTGTAAAATAGTTCAAACTTGAAGGCCAAAAGGTTCTATTTGATTGATTGATTGATTGATTGATTAGTAAGAGTTTAACGTCAAGTAAGCTATATTTTAGCTATATCAGGACGAGAACATGATAATCAATTCAAAAAAGTATAAGTCAGAGAAGAAAGAAACAAAGGTAGAAGTCACAACCGGGACAACGAGATTTGATTGCCACTTGTAAAGGGGAGAAATGGGTGAGGGCAGGAAATTTAGCCTTCTATACGTGTCCCAGTGACTGCTCTCTTTATATATTATAGAAGGGGTCTTTATACTGCATGGAGCGTGACGTTTCTTTACACAGTTTGGCTTCAATGGTTCGCGGTCAAGTTTTCCGTATTATGACCTGACTACCCCGCGTAGACTGGGCATTCCCCTATCCATCAAATGGGACGCGCCCATGCAGCTATGTAGCCGGAGGCCCTTAAAACCGATTCAGGTGTCGGGGGTTCCATTTGAAACGATTATACTAGACCAATGAATCGATTTCTTTTTAAATAAACAAGTTCTTTGTACGAACATTATAGTACTTGCTTGAACTCAGCAACACTTGGACTTTTTATAGCATTTGAATCTATTTACATTACCAGTAGTGCCACATTTTTCTCTATCAGTTTTTAAACATCTTTGAGTTTATGGTCTTCCAAACGTTCAGATTTTATCCACACTGAATAGATATAAGTTGTCGAAATGAGCATGTGCAGAAAAAAAAATCACAGTGACTTCGGTATTTTGTTATTTCTGCTGCAATACTTACTTTCGAATTTGAACAAATAGCAGCAGGACATAATTACACTCAGCCCCTCAAAAGTAAAGAAATAATATTTTCAATCAGACCAAAAAAAAAAAAAAAAAATAGGGACTTTAGGTTTGAACTCCGTCAGTCGGTCACACTCAGTTTTCTAATATTTTTTTTCAGATATTTATCTAATATTTGGTATGTAAGTTTGGTATGTAAGTCTACCACCATGAGTTACAGATCAAGTTCGAGTTTGGTTCCGGTCCATTGATTTTAGACGGAGTTATGGGCCTTTGACTTAAAAAAATTTTGGTAAAATATAGGCTTTCCGGACTTTTTTTATAAACAGTTCCAGATATGAAGCTAATATTTGCTATGTGAGTCTACCACTATGAGTTACAGATCTAGTTCGAGTTTGGTTCCGGTCCATTGTTTTTTGACGGAGTTATGGGCCTTTGACTAAGAAAATTTTGGTAAAATATAGGTTGTCCGGACCTTTTTTTCTAAACCGTTCCAGATATGAAGCTAATAGTTGCTATGTGAGTCTACCACTATCAGTTACAGATCAAGTTCGAGTTTGGATCTATTCCATTGATATTTGATGGAGTTATGGGCCTTGGACTTTGAAAATTTTGGTAAAATATAGGTTATAGGTTTTACTGACTTTTTTCTAAAGCATTTCAGATATTAAGCTGATATTTGAATTGTTAGTCAACCACTAAGGGTTACAGATCAAGTCTGAGTATGGATTGGGTCCATTGATTTTTGACGGAGTTATGGGCCTTTGGCTCGGAAAACTTTTCTTCTTTAACTATTTTTATTGGTATAACAAGCTATTCCAACGGTAGGGGACTATTGTATTGCCTTGCAATACGATCCACACTTGTTCATTTTGTTATATTAAGCATTTATGAAAGGTTATGATCAAACCTCGATGAAAAATCTTGAATTAATAACAATGCAAGTCGTCGAAATGCGCATATGCAGAAAATAAATTCACTGTAACTTCTGTATTTTGTTATTTATTACCACTGGGCCGATGCCACTACTGGTGGACTGTTAGTCCCCGAAGATACACACTACCCCAGTTGTCACTACATCGGTGCTGACCCGATTTTATTTTGAATTTGCAATATTAAAATTTTACAAAATTTTGCTTAAAACTAAGGAGTATCTCCCTCATGTATAACTCTGTCCCTTGCTGAATTTCAGCTTTTCTATTTCGATCTTATTGATTATTTGTTCTCTATCAGCTTTTTGACGTTTTTCGGTTGATGGACTTCCAAATGTTTTGATTTTTTCTGCACCGAGGAGACACAAGTTGCCGAATTGTGCATATGCAGAATTTAAAAAAAAACAGTAAATTCGGTATTTTTCTATTTACAACTTATTATTCAATTTTTATGTGCATGTTTGTCATTGGATTTTGATCGAAAACGAGGAAATTACCATGGTTGGTCGTATATGTCAGGATCAGAATTCAGTATTGAAAAACATAAAATATTAAATACAAGAAACACGGGAAGTTATTTAACCACAAAAGTCATAAATAATGTAAAGTAATCTGGGAATATGTCAATGGTGAAAATATGTACCGCAAACTATGATTGAGACATTAACTGCATATTACACTGAATGGAAAGAGGAGAAGAAATAAATTGAAGAATAATTCATTTAGAACGCGATAATTTTCTGTCCTTTGTTCCAAACAAAACCTGAAATGTCACAATCCACAAAGCCGAGTTCATATCATTAATTTTAATGACAGAATTTCAAAGAGTCGTAAGAATTTCTTACAAAGCTTGACAATGCTAGAACTATTTACATAACGCTTTCTGTCACTGGAAAGTTACTCCAAACTAATACAGATGAGTACGTGTCAGAACTATGAAAAAAGAAAGGAAATGGGGTTTAATTAAAAGTAGACAACGTCCCATCCAAAGGTTCGCGACCCAAAGAGAAGCATCAGATGATTATCCTTCCAGGGATTTTGTAAAATGACAGCGAATCTTTTCATTCCAATTTATAAATTCTGCTGTTCAAGTTCATGTTGCATTAAATGAACGAGAGTCCAAAAGGATCAAGAATATGGAAAAAAAGTTAAATGGTTGCTGAAATTCTATGAGTAGACACGGCTTTGAAATGTTACCGAAATTCACTAGTATTTGATACGACTTTTGACAGTATTCTAAATGAAGCGCTTTAAACGCTTCATGTAAAAATTGATAAACTTATGAGCGACTCCTGACAAAGATTTCTTTTTAAAATAACATCCACCATAACAGACGATTTTGTCACTGTGACAGCATGAGAAAAAAAACTATGCCCACTACGTCACAATCGAAGAACGCATCTTTTGGATTCTGATTAATATTTGTTTGTGACATAACAGGTAAATTTAATTACTAGAAAAAGCCAACTATGGCGGCAATTTTAGGCAACCGAAAGAATGTGTCGTAATTTTCTTATTGAAATCTAAATAGTTCTATGTTTTACATACATTTGGCTGGCCATTTATGTCGCTTTATACCTAAAACAACATAAACGGTTAGTCCGATGTAAAGCAATGATAAATCTGAGACTCTTGGAAATATTACTTAAGTAAAACAAACTTTTATTGCATAGAAATAATAACAGACCTATTGCTTGGTTAATTAGAGTTGTATGTTAATTGGTCGGTATTTCAGCTTTATCATGATACAAACCAAATAAATTGATTACTAAATGTGAAAAATAAAATGAGAGTTATGGAAAACCGGGGCAACCAAAAAAAAGGAGATTGGTAAAAACAGGAAATTTTGCCTCATATACGACAATGAGCGGTCAGGTCTTTGACAAGAATTATGGAAGAGTCTTGAAACGGTAGGGCATGGTGTTTGTTTTTTTACCCCAAAACTTTAACTTGCAGGATATCAATATGTGAAAAATTAAGAAGTCTTGACAAGGTCTCCTCGACAACCACTCTGTCTGATATTAGTCGTCAGTGAACGTAAACTGTCTTAAAAATATTCAATTCTCCAAGCATTCATTGTGATCAAAATAACCTCTTTGTTTACGTCTCGTCTGCTGTAATTAATATAGTCAGAATAATCCTTATTTACCGCCATTAGACAAAGAAGCTGTCGTCTGCTAATGATATTTACTAGGGTTTCATTGTAATGTTAGTATGTGACTTAATATCCAGATGACAATATATCAAAGCAAATGGCATGATCATGAAATGAATCAGAACAACTATCAATAAAAAGTGCAGATATATGAGCGGAAAAATGTCTTTGGAATAAAACAGACAAAGAGGTTCGAAATCCTTTAATATGATAAGCAGTATTCTGCTGTTATTTGGCGTTGTCATACAAAAACACCCTAGACCCGTGCAAACGAGATAGAACACTCACAGACCATTGCAGAAAAAAGACGAAATATTGAGTAAATGAAAGCCAGAAAAAAATATGAAATAACCAAACCAGGGAATGAAGAAAATTAAAATAATTTCCCCTTCTCTTCAGGTTCAGTCCAGAAAAACGTTTCAGTAGAACACATAATGGAATTCAGTCTTATTAGAAATCATACTGGCGTGAGAGTATAATTGTAAAAGTGCAAAGTAAGTTAGAGTCGAACCGTCAGTCTAAAACGAATAATCAAATTACAATCATTGTGGCAACATTGGAAAAGCAAAAGAAACAAGACATAACATGAGTACGACACAGAAAACCAAAATGAAGACACACACACGCACATACAAAGAAGAACAATTCGGGCCCAATAAAAGCCACCATGTGTACCGAAAGCATCTCCTACGTCTCATGAGACACCCATCGTGTTGATTATGTCAAATCCGATTGAAAAAACAACAATTTTAGGCTTTTAAAGAAAAAGATCTGTTACAAATTAGCATAGCATATAGAAATTGAAATATCAAATCCCATTGTTACATGTACCTCTAACAACATGGTTCGTTCAGAAAGATTGACATAGAATGCGTTCACTTGGGAAACATTAACAGTTTGCATGCAGCATCCGTCAGGTAAGGCATTGTGTGAAGAAAATAGTTCGTAGATATAACAAGATAGCTATGTCCCCCGCCGCTGCAGTAAAGTAGATAAAGTCCCATAACTCATGTAATATTTTGCGAATCAAAATGGCGGCAGGATATGATCAACTGCATTAGGTTGCAAACAGTCAAGCAAAATTTTAGCAAAGTCCCTTAATTGGATTTTGAGGAGATGTGTCCACAAAGTCTTCCTAAGTTGTAGTATGCATTAAGTCGATAAAGTCCCATAACTCCCGTAAAATTTGTCCAATCAAAATGGCAGCATAATATGATCAAGTACATATGGTGGCAAATGTTCAAACAAAATTTCAGCATAATCCGTTCAGTGGTTTCCGAGGAGTTGCGCCCACAAAGTGTTCCTAAGCTGTAGCATGCATTAAGTCGATAAAGTCCCATAACTCCNACAATCCTGTAAAATTAGAATGAATTCGGACTAGCAGTTTCTGAGGAGTTGCGTCCACAAGATTTGCCATTGTATAACAATGTGGAAATAATCAAAGTCCCATAACTCCCACAAAATTTGACGAATCAAAATGGCGATGCGATATGATCTAGTACAAAAGGTGACTATCAATCCTGTA
>MJUU01014185.1:101021-126571 GCA_002080025.1 Modiolus philippinarum | reverse complement strand
ATGTGGAAATAATCAAAGTCCCATAACTCCCACAAAATTTGACGAATCAAACTGGCTATGCGACATGATCTAGTACTAATGTTGACTAACAATCCTGTAAAATATGAATGAATTCTGGACAGCGATTTCTGAGGAGTTGCGTCCCCAAGATTTGCCATTCTATAATAATGTCGAAATAAACAAAGTCCCATAACTCCCACAAAATTTGACGAATCAAAATGGCGATGCGATATCATCTAGTACTAATGGTGACTTACAATCCTGTAAAATTTGAATGAATTCTGGCCAGCGGTTTCTGAGGAGTTGCGTCCACAAGATTTGCCCTTGTATAACAATGTCGAAATAATCAAAGTCCCATAATATCCACAAAATTTGGGGAATCAAAATGGCGATGCGATATGATCTAGTACTAATGGTGACTAACAATCCTGTAAAATTTGAATGAATTCTGACCAGTGGTTTCTGAGGAGTTGCGCCCACAAAAAATGTGACACACGGACGCAGACAATTACCATGTCCCTCCGTCGCGTTGCGGCGGGGGACAACAAGTCATGTCCGATAGTTCGGTTCAAATGATGTAGTGCTAAACTAAGTCATAAAGCGGGTAACCTTGGCGGATGTAATAAAGTCATGAAAATAAATTCCACGAAAATTGTAAGATATATGAAGAACCTTAAATTTTTGGCATAATTTTACCTCTGAAAACCGCAAAATTTTTGACCTACCAAAATAACCAAATGTGATTTATACATTGGCAGAATTAAGGCTAAATTTGCTTCAGTGGTTTCAGAGAAGATGAAAATGTTAAAAGTTAACGGACGGACGACGGACGCCAAGTGATGGCAATAGCTGACATTGACCCGATGGGCTAGGAGAGCTAAATATATAATAAAAGGGATTTTGATTTTGATTTCACTATTACTAATTTCTCATTTCTTGACGACGACGTTCCTGTAGCCCTATCCTACGGGTGTATATTTATCAACTGGTTCGATTCGCACGAGTTAGTTCTACTGATAACGATTTCAGTGAACGTAACCTTTATATCACAGTCCAACTTTTACAACGAGGTTACCGATTTCATAAGTTGTGAAAACATTGAAAAGATTTGAACATTTGATATTTTAATGTGACGTTACTTGCAAACTGCTTATTACTAAGGACAAATCTCATCCTCGTTTTCTAAGGAAATGTTGTTAAAAAATGACAGAAAAACTGGGACGTAACCTACATTCTTTACGTAATAGGGCATATCGACAAGATATTGTACTCGCGTCCGTGAAAATAAGATTTAAGATCTAGTGACTTGAAAATTTTACAAACATACTGGCCTCTCACTGATACCTCCGATGTCTAATGGAATTTATGATGATTTCATGACAAAACCTTTCAGGAAGTTTTCTTCCGTAGTGAGACAGTGTTCTACCGGCAGACTAGGCGAGCACCCCTTGACCCATCTTTCAAATAACAAAATACCGAAGTTACTGTAAATTTAGTTTCTGCATACGACCATTTCGACAACTAATATCTCATCAGTGCAGATTAAATCTAACCGCTTGGAAGACCGTTATCTAAAAGATGATCCATAAAGAGAGTGAGCAATTTAAGTAAATAAAAAAAAAATTTAAACCCATGTTCAAACAAAGTCTCAGACAGTCATTGAATTGAGAAATTGTTTCTCTAATACCTTCGGGCTAATCCATAAACTAGAATTCATTTACTGATGCCATAGCTAGAAGCATCGGAGTTTGTACGTCATTTTTCTTTACCAATCTGTTGTCTACGTTTGATTATTTTATTTTGTAACAGTTAATCATGAAGTTTTCACGTGTTCGTCAAAATTGAATATGGAAAGTTATCATAATAATTTTACCTGTGGGTATAAAAACGGTATGATATTTGGTCGTTTTTAAGATTGTCGAAATGAGAAATTAGCGATGCAGTTATCAGATTAATCAAGATGAAAACAAAAGTCTGAAGTATTTCACACTTTAACACTTAGCTCCGTAGAGAGTAATAAAATAGAACATCTCATCCATATGTATATTATTTTTTTTGCGGAATAATAAAATATATATCTGAAAGAGACATCTCCATTACCTAAACATGTTTGTGAAATATCTATTTAAAGCATCATTAATATTCCAATATCAAGTTTGACAATTATTGCTTTCCACTTACAATTTGGTAAACATGTTTGGCTTATACGATAACGATCTTGATTGAAGTATTGCGAATAATTTGTGTTGATGGCTCATCATATTAAACTATAAATTTCATGCTGTCCATGTGTTTCAAGGAGTAACCTCTCATCAGCAGCATTGGAATCAAAGAAAATGGAAAGCCATAATCCAAAAGTAGTCAAAACAGTAGTACTCATTACAAAAAATATTGAAATAGGAGACCAAATCCAGTACCAAGGACATCCATCGAGTTCAAATAGTTCCAACCTTTTAATACAAAAGTAAAGGTCATCATTTGCGACAACGTCTCAAATATAACAATACCAAAAAAACATTCGTGTTGTTTTGTATTGCAATCCATGAGATTGTACTAGATAAAATTTGCAACAGGATCGCCGACTAACACATTTCAGTCCAGCATTTTTAATGGTGTAGGTACAAACAGACAGAATACATTCAGTTTCCTTTCAATGGTTTGATTGGTCGATGTTACCGTAACGATAAAATATCAGCTCAATCTACACCCCTATTAAGCTGGGTAATGTTTAGGTACAGGTAATGTTTAAATATCAAAAACCGTACCTAAACATTATCCTGAACCGGGACAAAACATTTTCCAATGTTATTGGAAATAAGAAATGTGTTTCATTTTTCTCAACCGGCCTAAACATTATTTAACCGGACTAAACCAATTTTACGCGAACTCCACTTACCTAAACCGTTCGTCGAGAACTCAGCTTAGTAGGGGTGATCTATTTCTCGTGACCTTTATAGAGACTAACATTATTTTATTCTCGCAATGTATTCTGTGCAACTTGTTATTTCCTGCAGAGTGGCAAATACGTATTCGGTGAGCGCTTGGCTAAATTAAGCTGCGAGAAGAAGGATGCTAGAAGTTGGAGTGAATTTATAAGAGACTTTCAATAAACTATGCTCACGTATAGGTTTTTCTACTTGAATAAAGCCATGAAATTGAATATTATACCAATTTAAAAAAAACTTTGGTAATATAGCAAATATTTGAACCAAGCAGATTTTATCCATTTTACCATACTTTCCTTTTTCAGATTTTCCAATTTGTGGATAGAAAACAGACTAATACATTATCTATTCGTAACGATATTTGACTTACTAGTATCCGTAAAGAGAATTAGCAATTTTAGTAAATAAAAAGATGTTGTTTAAAACGATATTCAATCAAGTATAAGCCAGTCCTAGAAATTAGAAACTGTTTTCTGATACCTTCGGGTCAATTCATAAACTAGAATTCATTTACTGATGCCATATCTGGAAGCCACGAAGTATGTACGTCATAGGTCTGTACGTCATCTTTTACAAATTTATTGTCTACGTTTGATTATTTCATTTTGTTACAGTTTTTCAGAAGTTTTCACTTGTTCGTTAAAAATTAATATGAATATTTGTTATAAAAATTTTACCTATGGGTATAAAACCTGTCTAGCTTTTGTTCATTAAAATTGTCGAAATGAGAAATCATAGTTACTTAAGCAGGAAACAACAGTCTGAGTTTATTCACACTTAACTCCGTTGAGAGGAGAGTAATACGATAAATATGTATCTGATTTTCTTCAAAACACTACATTTGTACCTGAAAGTCACATCATCATATCAAAAATGAAACATTAAAATCATTGTTAAAGCGTCATTAATATTCCAGTATCAAGTGTGACAATAATTATTCTCACATTTGGGACAAGCCAGTACATATTTAGCCGTGTGAGATATATAGTTTCTATAACGAGAACTAAGTTGATTATGAAATATCTCACATCGAGTTAAATAAATTTTGCAAATGTTTGAAAACGAGGCTTGCCGAGTTTTTAAACATTTGAAAATTTATTTAACAAGATGTGAGAAATTTCATAATTAACGTGTTTAAGTTGTAGAAACTTTTTCTCTAATGACATAATGTAAAACACCGAGGATTGTGTTCCGAATAGATTTGGCGGGAAATTCCACGCGAGTTGTTCTCTCACTAGTGACGAGAAACATTTTTATCACATCGGTCAGGCGTTGGTTTAATTTGCTAGAAATTAGAGAAATCCTTGTTTCAACCCACGGGTGCGATATGAATCTCATGTGAGGAAATACATTATGACGTTATCGACTTCATAGTAAGTTGTTAGGTATGGCGGCCGCCAATTATAGTGTGCTTGTACAGAATGCTTTGCGTATTTTGCGTCATAACTATAAGAAAAACAATCAAACACCGTTACAAATGCAAGATTTCGAAATCTCAGACATCCTCATGTAAGGTTTCAATGGACTCGGTAAGCCTTGTCACAGATATATTGAAATATTTCCCTTGGTTATCTGAGTTTCTCGATCTTGCACTTTCAATGGTATAACACTGTATTATTTTCACAAGGAAATGACGTTGATGATTCATTTTGATTCTCTGTCAGCCTTTTTAAATCTTTTGATTCCCGGATTCAAAATCTTTTAATCCTCTCTGAAGAGACACAAATTGTCGAAAATCGCCGTCTGTAGAAAGCATGGTAATTCACAGTGACTTGAATATTTTGTTATTTATTACCAATTGGTCGATGCAACTATTGGTAGATAACAAGTCCAAAAGGGTATTCACCGACCCAATATTTCAGTACATTGTTACTTGCCCTTAAAACGATTTGTTCTCTTTGTATTTAAATTTAGAAAATTTCGTGAAAGACTAAGGAGTATCTCCCTCATGCAAACTCGTGCCCTTGGCTGATATTGACTGTTAAGATGGTTTTGGTTCTTGTTCTCTGTTAGCTTGTATAAATTTAGTCCTTGTTTTGATTTTGTCTGGATTGAAGAAGCATAAGTTGTCGAAATGACTGTCTACAGAGACTAAATTCACAGAAACTTCGATATTCTTTTACTTGTATAACAGGATAATTTCTTTTCTCTAGTGATATGTGAAGTTTAAACCGGTTCTCACCCGTTAGATAAATTTTCATATCCAACGTATGTTGAATAAAGCCCTGTGCTATTTCCTGGTGTTTATCATTTATAATTAGAGCAAAAAGATTACACCACTTCATCCCGATTATTACCATATTTTATCCACTCTCGATAGTTAAATTTAAAATTTTCAAATGCTCGGCAAGCCTCGCAATAAAGATTTTAAAATTTAATTATCTCTAGTGGATAAAATATGGTAATCAATAGGATCTTGTGGTGTAATCTACATTTATATTTATGTCAGTAGATAAAAACCGCTTTAAAGTATAGTAAGAACCGAACCTTCAATCCAAAAGCGAACAATCCAAGGACAATGGCAGCACCAGACACAAAAAAGGGGGAAAACAGAGACACAACATGGGTACGGCACAAAAAAGAAAAACGAAGACACACACACACACAGATGAACAACACGGACCCAATAAAAAACCATGGGCGAGATCAGGTGCACCGGTAGAGTTAGCATCTCCTGCTTCTTATAAGACACCCACCGTGTTGAACATGTCAAATCCGGTAGAGGAAACAACAATTAAGCTTTAAAGGGACATTTCTGTTGTCATCTGGGAAACAGATATCCCATAGCGGTCTACAAGACGGTGATGTCGACCGTAAAACTTTTGGATGGATGACTTCAAGTTTTGGGTAACATACCCTTGTTGAAGTAGCCTATTTGTGAGCAACCGGTCTCTATCAAGGAAGTCACTGTATCGAACAAAAGCTCTTGAATAGCGAATGAGCTGGGAGATGTAAACTCAATATAACTTTGAAATCGAAAAAAAAATCAGTAATAGATCCGACCTTTTACAACAAGAGCAAAGCTGTAATTAGCGTCTCAAATATATAAATAAGAAAATGGCACATGAATCGTCAATTGCATTGTTAAATGTAATTAAATTTCAGAGAATGTATTATATAAAATGTGCATCATGGTTGGTCACCATTTCGATATCGTACCAGCTTAATTTTACCGGGACTAGTTTGTCAATGTCTGGCTGTATTCCATCGATCTTCTTGTTTTCCTGCAAGTCAAAATGCAAGTTTGCGTTAGCATATTTGCTTACTCCCATTATCTGATTTTGATTGATTGATTAGTTAGAGTTTAACATCCATTGAACATTACTTCATCTATATCGGGACGAGAACAAGTTAACCAATTAAAAAAAAGATGTAGAAGTGATAAACGGGCCAACGAGTTTTTGATGGTTTTTGATTTCCTCGCGAAAAGGTTAGAAATGGGAAGGAGTAGGAAATTTAGCCTTCTTTAAGAGACTTAGTGACTGCTCTCGTTAGAAAAATATAGAAGGTGTATTTTTACTGCATGGAGCGTGGCGTTTCTCCACACAGCTTGGCTACAATAGGTCTCGGTCATTCTTTCCGTATTATGACCTGACTACCCCGCATAGACACGGCCTTCCCCTATCCACCAACTGCGGACGCGTCTGGCAGCTCTGTAGCCAGAGTCCCCCAAAAACAGCTCAGATGCCGGGTCATCTGGTTTTGTTCCAGAGGTTTCGTGTACTGAGCTGATTGAGCGCGCATTCAATTCGTGTTAAGGCGTCTGCCATGTCTAAGCAGAACAGTAATGTTAATAAAGAAAGCCTGCCGGAAGTCGTTTTGTACACGAATTGTGCGGAATGACGCCGTTAGCGGTATAGTAGACAGAATTTCCTGCCGCCACCAATTCCATCCTTTTTCGACTGTGGCGATAATAGTTTGTCGCCCCTGCAGTCCTTTCGCCCTAATTTCTTTTTTATAATTATATCTTTAATTTGATTGACATATTGTCGTTCTGATATATTTGAAATCTGGTAATAGAAACTGCGCTATAACTAATCAATCCTCAAGATATATTTTTTCTTTAATATATACTGTCTTTCTTCAGATGTTTCGTGTCCTAAAACCTAAAACCCTTCTTTCTCATCTCGGCAAAGCTTAACTGAAATTGTCAAATAAATACATTCTGAAACTAAAAAGCCAGATTTTTTTAGCGAAATGAAGCACTACAATGTTAATACCTAGAGTACACGAAAGGTTACGCATATTTCCATCGAGTGTTCAATTCGTCAAATGAAGGGTGCTAGAGTTATATTTATATGAAAGTTTGAAATAACAGTGTACATGCATCGGTATTTTCTACGAGAATAAAACCCTAAAATCTATTATTTGCTCATATTTAAATACCTTGCTAGTGAAGCAAGTATTTTAATCTAGCAAACCTTATGTAATAAACCGTACTTTCTTTTTTCAAATTTTCCAATCTGTGGGAAGAAATTTTATCACAAAACAGGCTATTACAGTATCTAGTCGTTACGAAATTTGACTTATCCGTAAAGAGGATTTAGTAATTTAAGTAAATAAAAAGATATTGTTTAAAACGATATTCAATCAAGTATCAACCAGTCCTAGAAATTAGAAATTGTTCTTTGATACCTTCGGGCCAATCCATAAACTAGATTTCATTTACTGATGCCATATCAGGAAGCTCGGAAGTCTGTGCGTCATCTTTCACCAATTTGTTGTCTATGTTTGATCATGTTATTTTGTAACAGTTAATCAGACATTTTCACTTGTACATCAAAATTGAAAATGGATATTTATCATTATAATTTGACCTGTGGGTATAAAGCTTGTCTAGTTTTTGTTCTTCATTGACATTGTCGAAATGAGAAATTAGAGATGCATTTATCAGACTCTTTCAGTAGGAACGAAGGTCTGAAGTTATTCACACTTTAGCACTTAGCTCCATGGAGTGTAATTAGATAAGAAATCTTATCCATATGTATCTGATTTTCCAAACTCACAACGTTGTATATGAAAGAGACATCTATATATTAATAAAAAAATAAGAAATAATCGTCAAAATATTTATCGAAAACGTCATTAATATTTCAATATCAAGTTTGACAATAATTACTTTCCACTATCAATTTGGAAAGCATGTTTAGATTCTATCAGCTCGTTTTGATATCTCGATAATTTCTATTATATTTCGGTCAGGCCCTAAAAAATTAATGTATAACAATTTTTTTCTTTAATGTAGCGATTTTATAAACGGTGATTGGTTCATGACAATTTACAGTTTGAAAAAGAAAGGAAATGGGGTAAATGTCAAGGAGACAAAATCCCATATCCGGATTAAAAATACCCAAAACAAAGCATCTAGGGGTCATCGTACGGTCTTCAACACAGTGAGGAACCTCACACCATATAGCAAGTATGTCCGTACATAGTTTTACACTTTTGATGATGTATTTCTATTTATATACTGTTTGAACAACAAAACACACTTTACATTTCTGGCTAGAAATGTTAAAATATATTTGTTTAAGGATGTATTCTCATAATGTTTCACGCAAAATAAGGTGTCGTATAGAGGCTAAATTTCCATCCCTACCCATTTCACCCCATTTCCAGTGGCAATCAGAAGTCGTTGCCCCGGTTGTCCATTCCACCTTTATTTCTTTCTTCTTTTACTTACATATTTTTTATTTGATTAATTCGTTCTTGTCCAGATATAGCTGAAACATTGCTCATTGGACGTTAAACTCGAATCATTCAATGATAATGTTTCAGTCTCGTTTAATCTCGTTATGAATAATTCGTAAAGCTTAAAGTATGAGTGAAATTCTTTATTGATTTATTTTGTATAATGACTCTTCTTAATGCTGTTAAAAATGAATGTACCTACGACAGGTAATATTCGAGAAATGAAAAAAAATATCTTTTGACCAAAATCTACCATTGATCTCACTAAGAAATTAGCATATTTTGGGGTAGGGCTAATAAAAACATTTTTCAAGAAAAGTATGCGTCTTGTTCATATGATCTCTTTACTTCTTAAAGATATTATTGCCCGACTTTTAAAACAAAAATAGTGAGTTTTGACTGTTTAGTTGATGGAAAATTTGAAAAATCTTTTTTTCTTACAGATTTTACGATGTCTGGAATTGAACCACAAAAACGGCAACATTGTTTTTACAACACTTGTATTATCACGGACGTATGCTTTTTATTAGTGTTATTTCTTCAGACCAATGAGATCTAACAATCTGAAAACTTTGACAGATAACTTGATTATAGAAATCGATATTTGTACCAAAAATAATGGCCCATAAATAAACCAAAATTGATGAAATTTGCACAAAACCACCAAAATAGGAGTTTTCGAATGATGATGACATAACAAAATTCACACGGACATATGGATTCCTCTTCAAAAAGGATTTTCTCACCGTTCATTGGAGATCTTATGGTGGCTTTGAGTTGTTATTACTCCCCTTTTGGTCGTTGTCTCTTTGACACATTCCCCGTTTCCCTTCTTTTTTTCTATTTTTCAGGGTCTTCGCTTTACAATAGGTTACGGGAAAACTTTGATGCAAGAAAATTTTTACCCCTCAGGAGAATACATTCTTAATGTAATTTGTCTCATAAATAATTATTCATTTTTTAAATACTTTGTGGGCCTAAAAGTAGACATTATGTATACCGCTTTCCGTTGTACTTATTTTTCGACCCTCTCGTGTCTATATATTGTGGCATCGATCTTATTTCTTAGTGTACTTATGTTGCCTTTTTGTTTGAGATCTTCTATATCTCTTTCTCCATCGTTTTCGTTCCGTAATCATTTCCACCAAGCGAAATTTAATTTTCTTGTACTGTCCATTTTCGCTGTGTTTGCAGAGATCAAATGCATTTTCCATGATGTTAATCAGAATGTAATAAGAGAATATAAAATTGTAAAAGATTTTGAGTTTATGTCCAAAGAGATAATACTGTCATGAGGCCTCCAACAATATATGATAAAAGTTGTAACGGGGAACAACAATTTGCCTATATGGTACTATAATAAATTATTTCAATTTTTTTTTAATTCTCGGTCAAAATTAAGTATGTGATTCATTTTCTGTGAATCAGAATGTTTTATTCTTCAAGAATTCATGTTTATGTCGCCACCCCTGTAAAGTCTCTAGGCTATATAATGTTACTTCATATGTAATTTGGGTTTTAACATTTGAAACGTAGTCGCTAATGATTTCATTTATTTTTGTGCTTAATAGTTTTTATTAATTGCAATTTAATTTATATTATCATCGGTTACAGAGCTAGCATCTTGAGGCCTAGACCACAAGCAGAAATCTATTATACGGTAAGGTGAAGCCGCAGTCTTTTATAAATTCATCTGTGGTTTGACTTGCAATGTTAGTTCTTTTCAACCGATGATAATTTTTTGTCTTCTTTGTAAGTTCCTAAACTTTAAAATAGTTTCCTCTTGATTATCATGATAATACAAAAATGTAGCTACATTCAGATGACTATGTGTCACACGTGTAATCGAAGAGCATGATCTCCATGCAAAATTCACTTCCACATGTATGTCATCACCGGGAATCGAACCTGGGGCCTCTAGAACTTCAGCTAGTCGCTTTAACGAGTGAGATAAAGAATCAAACCACCAGCTTAGTCAATTTACTGGCTCTACTACAACGCAAGTAGGTTGTCACACTTCCCCAGCCCTAGGGTTATCATACTTTCTAGTTATGACTCTCAACACACAATCGTCAAAAAAGAGCTCCATCTATTTTATTTCCTTTTGTTACAGACGTCAAGAAAAAGACAGTATTGGGTTTCAATAATTCATTGATTTTTTCTATACAAAGACGCCTTCATCCTAATTAAGAAATCTAGTTTATAAAAATATTTCAAAACTAAATCCTTATATAAATGTCACAGAGTTATGTAAACTGTTTTAACCTTGATTATTGATTAAACACCTATCATGATATTTATTAAGATAACTTAATTTAATACTTAGTAATTATTACCGTTATTAAGGTCATTAACAAAATCTTAATATTTTTAGGAGGCTCACGCCGTATGTTGATTATATCACACGGATTTCTTCAATTAAGAATGAAAGGATATGAAGTAAATGCACATGACACAAAGTCTCTGCAAACACATGATTAAAGCAAGCAATGGAATAACGCTTTTATTGTTGGAGTCGCCTTGAGGCCTTCAATAATGAGTTATAATCTTACCTCATATTAAGTTCAAGACTAGTCCCAGCACCGGTTTGAGCGAATGCATTGCGAAATTTCGACTAACACTACACCCATGTATCCCTTCGTCATGGATGCGACGTTGTCGACAAACATTAAATTTACTGGCAAAAAACTCTTTCAATCACTGTCATCCGTGGCATGACAAAAGGACTCACAAAAGACAAGCACAATATATATAAGCAACCATAGGGCTCTCATCGAGTCTATGGAAAGAAAACTTGGCATAATAAAACAATGAGATGTAGGCACTATAAACAGAATGGTCTGAATAAAATTTGGATATGACAAAATAATTACATTCATTCTGCTTTGTATGGAAATCACGGTATTTGATTGGGACGAGTAATTCCGATCATTTCCGTCAGTGTCTTATCAGTCAGTAAAACTTCATCAGCACGTGATTCCTTGACAACGACAAAAGTAAACAAAGACGGTGGAGTAATCTAGACAAATGAATGGTACACCATCAACGATTTTCACTAAATAATCTTGCGTGAACATTTGCATTTTATTTACGGAATGTAATTATAAGTATTGAATGCAATATTTTGTAGTTTAATTGTCGTGAAAAAGCGCGTTTCATTCAAAATGTGCTACGGTCCACACTTTTACACTCCAATAAAACTACAAAGTATTGCTTTCAATTCTTAAACTAGAAAAACTGTGAGCAAAGCTCACTAATAAATACCCGCCACAACCCCATTTGATTCCAGAAATTATAAAATCAATCAAATCAAATTCTGAAATAGGAGGTGCACATCTACATTATGTCATGAACACTGTGCTTAAGTTTCATGAAAACATATTCAGTGGTTCAGGAGGAGTAGTGGATAAGAGATGGGTTTCCACTAGTAATGTAATGGGCAAGTCAAGGTTTGGTATGGGAAACTCCAAAAATCAATCGAAACAAATTCTGAAATAGGAGGTGCACATCTACATTATGTCATAAAGACTGTGTTAACATGTTAAAGTTTCATGAAAATCTGTTCACTGGTTCAGGAGGAGTAGCGGATAAGAGATGGGTACGCCTTGTTATGTAATGGCTAAGTCCATGTTTTGCTGTGGGAAACCCCAAAAATCAATCAAATCAAATTCTGAAATAGATGGTGTACATCTACATTATGTCATAAAGACTGTGTTAAAGTTTTATCAAAATCTATTCAGTGGTTCAGGATTAGTAGCAGATAAGAGATGGGTACCCCCTTGTAATGTAATGGCTAAGTCCATGTTTTGCTATGGGAAACCCCAAAAATCAATCAAATCAAATTCTGAAATAGAAGGTGCACATCTACATTATGTTATAAAGACTGTGTTCAAGTTTCATCAAAATCATATTCAGTGGTTCAGGAGAAGTAGCGGATAAGAGATGAGTACCCTCAGGTGTAACGGACGGACGGACGGACGGAAAGACGGACGGACAACCCCTTCACTATATACCCCCACTTATTAAGTAGGGGGTATAATAAAATGTCAAAATTTGAAAGTATGATAGTGTATCAATACGAGATATTCTCTCAAGAACAAGTAAACCATTACTGAAATGTATATAGACTAAATAAAACGGTAAGAACAAATATATAGGTCCACGTGAGATACAGGACACTAAAATTTGGCGGGAAATAAATTTCTCCCTTCCCTTACTAGAAATTAAACATTAGGATTACTTTTTGTTTAAAAGCTGGGAAATTATTTCAGGAATTTTATGAAAACGTGTCAGGTGGCTTAATTTGACAAAAAGAAGATATTCATGAAATGAAATTGGAGGTAAGTGTGCAAATTATTTAAGCCATTGAACTGGAGAAAACCAGAGGGGGTCCGATGAATTACACGATTTCAAAAATGTGATGAATGTGCCAACTAGTTTATGATCCTCTGTAGTAACATGTTGGTCAAATTTGTGTAGATTGTTTCCATACATAGGTAAAAACTTTATGACGTTTCAAGACAAAACGTTCCAATATGTAACTCATTGATGCAATTCATTTCACCGGAGTTTCAAAATTGAACGAGACTTTCAGGCCTTATGCAGAAGGAGTCAGAAGCACCCTTTACGCTTTCCATGATAAAATGTGAAAGTTTTACACGAACGATAGGTATCAACAATATAATATCGTCCATGCATAAACTGAAGCCAGGAGATAATAGTTCAGGGGCACCATGTTAAATCTAAAAGTGTTACTTGATTGTGGTATAACATTGGGCTATTCGCCATGTGGTCATTCCCACTTTTATTCATAAAATTCTCTGCCAGTTTTCTTTTCTGTGTGCAATGGGTAACATTTTGTTGTAGCAGAAGTACTGATCAAGTTCAGGATTATCGCATTGTGTGTGTGTCTTTTAAATTATCATATGGGCAAAATAATTGTACGTTCTCAAAGACTTAATATTTGCCGACAGAAGAAGAGTTTTAGTCTTGAAACGTTTGGCTCGATTCGCCATTTTACGTATCAATTTTTATTTTACATTTTAATTTAAATTTAAGAAAATTTACTTGAAACCTAAGGAGTATCTCTGTCTTGCGAAGCTCTGTCCTTTGACGATTTTGGCTTCCCTTTTTAGACCCTCTTTGTAATTTGTTCTTTATCAGCTTTAACACATATGTCGGTATGTGGATTCCCGAATGTTTTGATTTGATCTGCACTGAAGAGACATAAGTACATTGGCAAACGAATACCGAAGCAAGAAAAGGAAAGTAGAAATTCTCAATTCATATATCCAACATGACGGCAATTCACAGCAACACGAATTGAGACAGTACGACTAAGACAAAACAAATAAACAAAAATTAACAAGAACGCCATAAAACTAAAGCACTAGCAGTGTGAACCCCAATAAAAACTGAGGTATCATCAGGTGCTCTGGAAGGGTAAGCAAGATCTGCTCCACGCATGGCACCTGTCACACAGCCAGCTAGAATATAATATTGAAAGATCTGTTTGATGACTGATTGGTAATTGTCATTTTCTAACCCTTAGACATAACCAATTAAATTCCATGGTACGTATTACTTCTCTAACCCTACCAAGGTAAAAGTTTGAAATCATTATGTGAGTGTATTAAGTGGTCGGACCATAACAAGGACAAATGGGTATCACAAACATATCAACGAAGACAGACCTAAAAGATGACAAATGTGCTATACAAGACAACACTAAAAACTAAAGCAACTGACAGTGTGAACTCCCACTGAAAACCGGTTGTTTCATCAGGTGTTCCGTAAGGGTAAGCATGATCTGCTCCACGCGTGGCACCCGTGACACTGCCAAATGGTGAATATATAGATTACACCACAAGATCCCATTCATTACCATATTTTATCCACTAGAGATAGTTAAATTTTTTTAAAATTTTAATTGCGAGGCTTGCCGGGCATTTTAAAATTTTTAAATTTAACTATCGAGAGTGGATAAAATATGGTAATAATCGGGATAAAGTGAGGTAATCTTTTTCTCTAATGATCAATGATAAAGACCGAGAATTGTATTCCAAATAGATTTGGCGGGAAATAGCACGGGGCTTTATTCAACGTACGTTGAATATCGAAAATTTATCTAACAGGTCAAAACCGGTTTAAACTTGACATATCGTTAGAGAAAAAAGGATATGGAGTAAATGCACATGAGACAAAGTCTCTACAAATACATGGTAAAAAACAAGCAAAGGAACAACGCTTTTATTGTTGTTCTTCATCTTGAAGTAACTATGAGGCCTTCAACAATGAGCTTTGCTCATACCTCATAGTAAGTTCAAGACGGCCCCTAGCACCGGTTTAAGCGGAATTCTTTGCTAATTGTCGAGCAACGCTACATCCATGTCTTTCATGGTCATGGGTGCGGGATTGTCAACAAACATCAATTAAACTGGCAAAGTGCTCTTACAATCACTGTCATCCTTTGCCCGACAAAAGCACTAGTGTCTTAAGTTAGTGGACAACTACAACATATAGACAAACACAGGGCACTCATCAAGTCGAATGTAAGAAAACTTGGCGTTATAAAATAGTGAGATGTGGGCACTTAAAACAGGTGGTCTGGATAACATTTCGAAAATTACAAAAATAATTGCCAAAATTTGAAAGTATCAATAGTAAATCCATATGAGAAATTCTCTCACGCACAAGTACACCATAACTAAAAAATATAGAGAGCATACATCTCTCGATTTTGTCACAGTCGGTGTTAGTGAGTCCGGTAACAAACTCTAGATCTACCCAAAAATATCTGTTCTCTGTAATGGTCTGTCAAATCGTGGTGACGAACGTAAAACTTTCTGTAGTGACAATTGCAACAGTGACTGAACATAACCTTGATGTATAAGTTTTGAGACAGTAATTTCGCTCTGTTGACAAAATCACTGTACAAACTACAGGCACGGCAATAGCGAATGAGTTGTGAAATATACACGCCATATGCCGGGGAAGTGGTAAGTTGTCGAAATGCGTAATGCAGAACCTATATTCACAGGAATTTCGGTATTTTGATATTTATCTCTGACAGATGTTTGATAAATAATAATTGCCGAGAAAGAAGATCCGGAAAGAATCCAAAAGCCTGAAAAAGACAATAACAGGAAGGACGAGCCGAAAATATTTGTCGTATTGTTTTTAAGTTGGGTGTACCTCTTCTACATTTATAAGTTCTTTCATAAACATGTTCGACAAAGTGATGCAAGACTTTTTGCATGACATCAATGTTTCGGAATCTCATGATTGGATTCTTTTGAAGATAAAATAATATTTCACGAATTTGTATTTTGTTTAAAATTCTACCACAAATAACCATTTCTTAACCAGACATCAAGATTAATCATAAATATTGGAGACGGTTTGTCTGAATCGCAACTTATATTTTGATATCAGAAAGGAAAACACATTTTCGCACTTTTTGATGGACCCCTATAGTTTTTTCAAAGCGTAGACAAACTTGAGAAACCAATAAACATTTATCATGTCTCGAATTTACGATGCATTGTGAAAAAGACTAAGAGGAGATATTAGACGGTCTGTTTAATAATAAATAAATGCCGGATGAATACATAAACTCTCTTTTAGTGCGTATTGGTGCGTGTCTGAGTACTTTGATGACAGGGAAAACACAACAGATATCAGACATTGATTTGTGTGGGTATTTGAAAGGAAAATTTCCTTTCAATAAATGTAGTGTCGCTGTTACATGCATGAAGACTGACGGACTTTAACTTAAGAATTGAATGCAATATTTTGTAGTTTTATTGGAGTGTAAAAGTTTTCACCGTAGCACATTTTGAATGAAGAGCGCTTCATGTGAAAAATGTGCTACGGTCCACGCTTTTACACGACAATAAAGCTACAAAATATTGCATTCCATTCTTATGATTTCATTCCGTAAATGGAATGCAAGTGTTCACGCAAGATAACTGAATGAAAATCGTGGATGATGCACCATTTCCTTGTCTAGATTAATCCGCCGTCTTTGTGTACTTTTGTCGTTGTCAAGGAGTCACGTGCTGTTGTAGTTTTACGGACTGAAAAAACAAAGTGACAGAAATTATCGGAAGTACTCGTAACCAATCAAATGCTTGGATTTCCATACGAAGCAGAATGCACTGTTTTACCAGCAGACTAGATTCCTTGAGCTAGTCGGCAGTTGAGCGGCGAACACTCTTTGACCCATCTTTCTTAATTACGTTTTGTCGCATGTTTCTCTTTTCCAAGATAGTGGTCATTGAGTTAGTAGTCTACCTGTATTGGGTTTTATTTGCATGTTTATTATTCTATAGGGAAACGGGATATAGAAAGGGGAGGTTTGGGTACCCATAAACCGGTTTAACGCTAGTGCCGGTATCAAGTCCGGCTATCCCGAGTTCCTATCGTTATTCATATTTGTCTCTTGTTTTCATTATTGTTTTTCTAGTGCAGCTTGCTTGTAAATTGTTGTATGTGATTATAGTTTCCGGCCATTGTAGGTGTTTAACTTTATCCTGTTTTTGTAATGTAACTATTCGCTTTATAATTTATGTCAAATGTTTAGTTGTGAAAGTCAGAAACAAATGAGGAACGGTTTTTTTCACTCATTCGTCGCCAGAACCACAAATATGAATTCATTGACACCTCCTGGACCCATCTTTCTAAATCACGTGGACCCTAAGGTTCTTTGAAAGTGTCAAGACGAACTTGAGATATCAGGTTTGTCGTGTCTAGATTTTACAGTTAGCGGCAAAAGTGGCGCGCAGTTAGTTCCCATGGGTATCCCGATTGTCTGTTGAAAAATGCGACCTCCAAATCTGACAAAAATATTATCTATTTAAAATTCCAACATCTTGAGTACGTCATTCTCCATGTATTTCTTGTTTGACTCAGTGTGGTTTTTACAAAATATGTTTTGTCTTTCCCTACTACTAAGTGAGTGTATTTGCGTTCTCCGTTTTTAGTGCAGAAACATTGCTGTATCAAATCCGAAATTACTAATTCGATGACCTACAGAAGGTTAACAGTTCCGGAACTTACCAATACGAGACTTTCCAGAAAAGAACTCTTGTAATTGAAGAAAGAAGTGTTTGCCTCGAGTACCAGTAAGCGGGATTGACTTTATTCCTGGCCTATTGAATAAATATTATACCTCTTAAAAAATTAAAAAATTATTAATTTGAAGAGTACTTATAACTTTTCAAACATAGTAACTGCGTTACTAGATTTTAAGTGAATCAGGAGCGCTACAAATATGTGAAGCATAAACAATCTTTTTCTCAGCAATGTTAAATTGGTTTGTGTTCCCACCATTGATGTATTTTGATTTTTTGTAAAATTTTTTTGTATATATATATTTTTTTGTTTACAATTACGTTACGAACTTTTTTCGGTGACAACAATGAACTCTAAATTCCCTTACTTTGTTTTGTCTTGAAATGAGGGAAGTAATTCTAACTGGATGTAATATTTTAGTAAATCTTAGGTTATATCAATACTCCAAGATGTGAAATTGAAATACTGTCAATGCTCTTAATTAACCATTTAAGCATTTTTCTCTTTAATCTGCGAAGACATTTTTTCTGTTAAGAGTTGTGCTCTTTTCACAAGATCTTAAGCATCACGATCTCTCTCTCTGTGCGTTTGTTCTTTCAGTGATACGACCATGTAAAACCACGAATAAAATCAAATTCATTCGAAATCCAAGAAAAGTTTATATTTATACAAGATGATTCAAGTCAACACTTAACTTCCGAACTTCTTTTATAAATTATCTGTGTTTGCAACTGGGGAGAAATTACACTTAAGGAGGTTCGCTACTCTATATGAAACAAATAGGATTTCTAATAAATATGATTTTTTTTGTAAGAAAATAAAAGAAAGAAAAAAATTGAAGTAAAAAAATACTAGGTTAATGATCTCGTTTCCGAGATATAAGTGATTGAAAATTTAGCGGGAAACTGAACTACTCGGATTTTTCTTTGGATTTACATTAGCAAGGTTTGACCACGAATGAATGCGACATAATAGATAAAATCGAATGAGATTTTTAAAGAATGCTCATAAAGAATGCTCATAAAATTGTATAAAATTAAAATAATGTGAAAAATCCGGGACCCATGCTTTTAAATAGACAAAAACCAGAGAATTCCGAAAATCTGACAAAAATCCCAAAACATTAGGAGCGAACCTCCTAAAGGCTACTTTACTGAAAATTGATTTTCGAAGAAATATTACATATGGTTTTGACATCCTTATATCAACTGTAGCATTCAATAGTGTCCGCAATTTTAAACTATTCGCCGGACAAAACTAAATATGAAATAATGTCCGGCAGCCAGTTTGAGGCTATAAAATAAGTGTCCAGAACATTGTTTATCCTTATTTTTGTGTCCTAAGCTGTTGAAATTTGTCAATTTTTATGGACACAATTTCAGTCTACAATTGGCAATCAATGGTAATTTCGTAAATACTATTTTGTCTCCATTTGGTTTTACGCTGACGCTTGGGAACATTTTTCTCCTATAAAAGTTATTTAAGACTCTTGATCTGGGCCGAGAAACATATAGATCATAGACGATTCAAACAGATCAAATGACGCAGTGTTGTCTGACGGACTAGTAAAAGTAGATTGTGCGAAAAGAGGATATGCATCTTCATCCTCATTATCAGCTACAATGAACAACTGCGTCTGTTATAATTTTGTTAGAATCCAAGCAGTGCTGCTTTTGAAATTTCTGAATGTCTCTATCAGCGTGTAGATCACAAATATTGTTATGTTTAAATTGCAGATTCGTTCCATTTTTTCAATGATTTTTTATTATAAAGTCCTAGCGTTTTACCAGTGTCTTTATCTTCCAGTAAATAATTTCCTCTCTCACTTTTTAGCTCACCTGGCTAAAGGCCATGTCAGCTTTTGCCATCACTCGGCGTCCGTCGTCCGTCCGTCAGCTTTTATTCAAAGATCTTCTCCTCTGAAACTACTAAGCCAATACTAACCAAACTTCGCTTGAATCATCACCAGGGTATGCACTTTCAAGTTTGTGAATTTTATATCCGTAGACCTAACAATATGGCCGCTGTTTCTAAAAATAGAACATAGGGGGTAAATTGCTGTTTTTTGCAAATTACTCGAAAACCGTTACAGATATCAAAAATCTGACAGGGAGTAAAAATGATCAGCATGATGAGATCTACCCACTGTGCAATTTTGAAGAAAAAACTCAAAACTGGTCTCGAAGTTTTTTTAGCCCTTTTTCCGTAAAATTTTCGAAATTTTTCCTGCTTTTATTTCAAAAAGTGTAACAGAGGTCAAGTGTAAATTGCAAAAATGTTCAGCATATCAAGATCTTCCCACCCTGAAATTTTGAAGAAAATTAATAAACCCTTGTAGGAGTTATTGCCCTTTTTCACCGAATTTTTAAAATTTTGTATTTTTCGTCTTTTATTTCCAAAACTATAGAAGATGAAGATTAAGTGTAACATGATGAAATGTTTGCCATGCTGTGGTGACTTCAAAACTGGTGTTGAAAATAGTTTGTTGACCGCCATTTCTAAAAGGCCGCCAAAAAGGCGGGAAAATTCAACATTTTCCGATTTCAATGAAATTTGGTTTCCAAATAGATATTGATGTTGCAACTTCAAAACTTGTGTTGAAAATTGTTCGTTGACCGCCATTTTTAAAATGGCCACCACAAAAGGCGGGAAAATTGAACATTGTCCGATTTCAATGAAATTTGGTTTCCAAATATGTATTGATGTTGCAACTTTAAAACTGATGTTAAAAATTGTTCGTTTACTGCCATTTTAAAAATGGCTGCCAAAAAAGGCGGGGAAAATTCAACATCTCAAATTTCAATGAAATTTGGTTTCCAAATAGGTAATGATGTCACAACTTCAAATCGATGTTGCAAATTATTTGTTGACTGCCATTTTCAAAATAGCCGCCGTAAAAGGCGGGAAATTTAAACATGGTCCTATTTCAATGAAGTTTGGTTTCCAAATAGATATTGATGTTGCGACTTCAAAACCGATGTGAAATTTGTTCGTATTTCAAAACTGGTGTTGAAAGTGGTCCTTAGTAAGAACATTTTTTGCCAAAAAAGCCCAACAAAGAAATATAGTAAAACATGATCAGACTTTAAATACTGTACAAGATATTGGTGGTGTTTGGGTACTAAAATTTGAGAGACTGATGATAAACTATGTAACTTACAATGTCACCACAATTTTGGCAACTGAAAGCCAGGCGAGGGATACATGCTTTTAGGAGCCTAGTTTTTTAATTTCGTGTATGGCCCTTTATACCTGTCCCGATGAACGGTACCCATTCCACGCTTGCATCGGAAATTCTTTAAGAGAACATGTTGATTTATGTAGAAAACATTTGAAGATTCAACATTATGTCGCTTGTCATAAGCTGCCTTTTGTCTTTCTTGTGCATGACCTATGTTCTCTTTTATTTTACTTTCAATTTCCAGACCCTTTTCATCTCACTGATTTAGTTTCGATTGAAATACTTTCTTCGGGAAGAAGAGAGACGGGTCAAATAGATGCTTCATTCGAAAAAACATGCTTCCGTATGTGCATCGCTTCAAAAGGAAAAAAAATGAACTATGATGCTTTGATGTTCTATAAGCAAATAAAGCTTTTGGCAGTTTTTTTTTCTATCTGCATCTGACCCACTTTCATTTACTGTTTGATTTATCATTGATTTTAAGGTTTGGTTGAAATTTTCCACTATTCCAGTGGCATGTGTGTGATAGGGTGCTGTTTTTAGGTGTTTCATATTATATTCTGTCATCAACTGGTCTGTTAGTTTGGAATTATATTCATCTCCACAATCCGACACTTTAATATCTTGAGGTCCATAATTATAGATTGTGTCAGCAAGCTTTTTGCAACCTCATTGACACTTTTGTTGTAAAGAGGGAAAGCTTCTGAGCATTTACTAAGGTTATCCATCATTGTGATAACATACCTGGAAAAGAGACACCGAATTAAAAGTAATTGAATAGCAAAAGGCCCATGAATTTAATTTCTGTGAATGTAATTTATACATGTTATGTCCCTTCAGCATTGACCAAAATTAAATAAATTGAAATACCATATTTGAACAAATAATATACACTGGTTTCACTTATGGAACAGATTCCAAGATGACACTATTACTATATGATTAATTAATCAATTAAGATCTTGCTCAATCTCCATAGACATTGATTACTAGCACTCTAATCAAAGTTTGCAAGTAATTATTTTGAAAGAGTTATTTTTTTTAATCAGCACCAATTTTCAAACCTAGAAGCATTCAAAATAAAGTCTCATAGAAATAAAAATTGTTCATTTATTTTGCATGTTTGACAAAATACAAATCCATTTATTTGTATGATAATTTATTGATTAAAAAATATTCCATAAGTATTAAATAAAGGGAGATAATAAATCTTAAGAATGATTGATTGATTGATTAGTTAGAGTACAACGTCTAATGAGCAATATTTCAGCTATATCAGGACAAGTTAATCAATTAAAAAAATTGAAAGCAAAAGAAGAAAGAAACAAAAGTGGAAGGGACAACCGGAGCAACCACTTTTGAATGCCATTGGAAAAGGGGAGTAATGGGTAGGGGTATGAAATTTAGCCTTCGACATCGACACCAAATGCGTCTGCTCTCTTTAGAGAAATATAGAAGGGGTCTTTATATTGCATTGAGTGTGGCGTTTCTCAACACAGTTTGTCTACAATGGTTTGCGGTCAGACTTTCCGTATTATGACCTGACTACCTCGAATAGACAGGCCATTGCCCTATCCACCACCTGGGGACACGCCCGGCAGCTCTGTAGCCAGAGCCCCTGAAAACCGATTCTGGTGCCGGTATCTCAAGAATGTAAATTGGGTACTATTCCATTAGGAGACATAAAATAGCTTTTCATAAATATTAGAATCAAAATGAATTCATTATTTGAAGGGAGATAATAAAGTTTCAAATCTGGTAAATGTTTTTTTAGAACATGCTGCGCATTAGTCAACAAATATAAAATTTGATCAGACTCAAAACCAAAAATACATGAAAATATATATATGAAAACTAACTTATAACACTTATCTTAAATTAGCTGTCTGTTGTCGTACAGAAATGGATCAATAAAAACGATACCAATTTTTCCCCAAACACGATTTTCCACATTGAACTGGTTCAACAACAGCAACAATAGTTTTAGTGCTTTTTTTATTTTGTCTCTGACATTCATCACATTTTGAAATGTAATTAACAATGAAGGGATATGTATAAGCCCTTACACTTTCTGTTACACTTCAAAATAATATTTAGAGTTTATTTTGCTAACTTTTGTTGACATCAAAATGGCATCCTTTTTTATTGTGACATAGATATGATACTCTTGGTAGTTTGTCTTTCGTGATAACAACATGTCAGTCGTAGCCCACTTTTTATACGACCGCAAAAAAATTGAGGTCTTATATTGGTATGATGCTGTCGTCGTTGTCGTCGTCGTTGGCGTTGTCGTCGTCTGTAGACACTTTTGTTTTTGGGCAATAACGTAAGTTCCAGTTGACCAATCCTTATGAAATTGTACCACATTGTTCCTTTGGCACAAAAGAAAGGCTGGGGTTGGTTTTGGTCATTTTGGCCCCTCCCGTTTTCAAAAAAGGGCCAAAAAGGGCAAAATTGGGTGTTTTCACATAATTGCATCTAGAATATTTATTATTTATTGGATTTTGATGGGGTTTCTTTCAGTGTGTTCCTAATTAAATTTCCTTTCAGTAGTATGCCAACAGATTTTATGTGGCATGTACTGTTCACAAGATAAATGGGCCCAAAAGGGACAATTTAAAAAAAAAATCATTTTTTTAGTCCAATTTTGATGCAGTTTTTTTGATGAATTCTTTTTGAAAATAAACATAGAGCTGCACCATCAGATTTTTGACAACTTGTTTGTTTTCTGAGCCATGAGGGGCCGAATGGGTGGACAAAGTTGCAAATTTGCAGGTTACCTAAAATTTTTACTTTTCATCGGATTTCAATGGGATTTTTTTTTGAGCTACAAGGAGTCAAAGGGGCCTAAATTGCAATTTTTCGAAATAAGTGAAATCTTTAATTTTTCATCAGATTTCATTTGATATTTTGTTTGTTTTGGAGTCCTCTTGTTGTAAGCTTTTGGTAGTATGCCAAAAGATAGCTCTTACCGTTTCTTAGCTATAAGGGGTTAAAGTGGCTGGAATTGCAATTTTCAAAATATGTAAAATCTTTTATTTTTTATTGGATTTAAATGGGATTCCTTTCTTTGTATCCTCTTATGGTATAGTTAAGGTAGTATGTTGACCAATTTGACATACCTCTTACAATTTCCGATATCTATAAGGAATTATAAGGGCTAATTTTTGTTTTTCTTAGTTTGTGTGCAGCTAATTACTGGGTCAAGCTCTTTATTGTGTCCATCTATCAAGCTCATTACTGTGTCCTCATTCATTTTGAATTACACTTGTTCAAATTTCACTATTCGACATGCTGCGGTCGTACATGAATATAATAAAGTTCGTCTTGATTTAGCTTGTAGCATTTGGTTTTCCTTCTTAATATCTTTTGATCATTTTCAGATAATGTATCTGGATAAACTTCGCAGTTTAAGTTCAAAAATGAAATCAAGTTTTCACATTCAGTGCCATGCATCTTAACAAATTTGATGTTTACAAAACTAAATTTCATCTTTGGAAGAATATTCTTTTTTTGTTTGATATAAAACTTACCTGTGAAAAAAAAATCATTTTAAGACCTGGAATTATCTTTGGTCACTTTTAGCCTTATCTCTTAAAAGAGAATACATCTTTGACTTGAGATGCTCCTTGGAAGATAAACTGCGATAAAAGGGGTCAAAAGGACCATAGTAAGGCCAATGTTGACGAGACCAACTGGGTGAAGGCCGAGCCAGTGAGGCGGTGGGGATCTGAACATGTCGTTTTACACCATTCAAACCAGTCAGGAATGAAGGTGGAAATACTTTTCAGACGACTGTATCTAATGGTTTTGTAGCAGTGTAGGTAACCCCTAATCATTGGGTGACTGTAGTGGTAGACCCAGCAAGAGCCCTCAAAGATCTCCCTCACGCAAAGCTCTGTCCTTAGCTTATTTTGGCTTTACATTTAGATCATTTTGGGTATTTGCTCTCTATCAGTTTTTCACATATTTGATTTTATGGTCTAACAAACCTTTAGATTTTATCAGCACTGAAGAGACAAAATTGTCGAAATGCGCATATGCAGAACATAAATTCACAGTAACTTCGGTATTTAGTTATTTGGACTGGGTCTACTCTAGATGCATTACTCGGACCTGCAACTAACGGAGAGTTCTCGGGTGAATTATGACTAAATAAATCAGGAGGGGTTCCTCAGAAATAGGAACCACTTCAGAAGGGTTACGATCTGAGCCGTCCGATAA
The DNA here is from genome assembly GCA_002080025.1 of Modiolus philippinarum. Lineage (NCBI taxonomy): Eukaryota > Metazoa > Mollusca > Bivalvia > Mytilida > Modiolidae > Modiolus > Modiolus philippinarum. Next base: position 101,455 of record MJUU01014185.1, on the reverse strand, counting down.
TTTATCATTACTCGAAACGGGGTAGAATGAATTATTGGAATCCATGAAATATTAATATATGAATATATTTTACCTGTGTAAAAAGTGTTACTAATTACAATTAAACACACTATAAGTGTTAATGAAACAATATAAATTCTAAATAATCGTTTTCCCGCCGTGCGCGGTCCCGGCTGAAGAATAGGCCCGCAGCATCCTCTGAGCTTGGAGTATGAGCCATCCTAACAGAGGACCCCGAGGGAACCCCGGGATATAGAAATAGGACCCAGTATCTCCGGCTTGCGGGGTGAGACCCCTCCTAAACGGAGGCTGACCCCGAGGGTCCCGGGATACAGAAATAGGACCCATTCCGTGGTTGTGCGGGATTAATAAATACACAACCCATCTTTCGGATGGGATGTAAACTCAGGTCCACGTGTTGGAAGAAATGCCAC
>MJUU01014185.1:73255-101011 GCA_002080025.1 Modiolus philippinarum | reverse complement strand
TCTAGAATATTTATTATTTATTGGATTTTGATGGGGTTTCTTTGGGATTTCTTTCTTTGTAATCTCTTATGGTATAGTTAAGGTAGTATGTTGACCAATTTGACATACCTCTTACAATTTCCGATATCTATAAGGAATTATAAGGGCTAATTTTTGTTTTCCTTAGTTTGTGTGCAGCTAATTACTGGGTCAAGCTCTTTATTGTGTCCATCTATCAAGCTAATTACTGTGTCCTCATTCATTTTGAATTACACTTGTTCAAATTTCACTATTCGACATGCTGCGGTCGTATCATGCTGTGCTCGGCGTAGCCCTTTATTTTTATCAACATGAATATAATAAAGTTCGTCTTGATTAAGCTTGTAGCATTAGGTTTTCCTTCTTAATATCTTTTGATCATTTTCAGGTAATGTATCTGGATAAACTTTGCAGTTTAAGTTCAAAAATGAAATCAAGTTTTCATATTCAGTGCCATGCATCTTAACAAATTTGATGTTTACAAAACTAAATTTCATCTATGGAAGAATATTCTTTTTTTTTGTTTGATATAAAACTTACCTGTGCAAAAAAATCATTTTAAGACCTGGAATTATCTTTGGTCACTTTTAGCCTTATCTCTTAAAAGAGAATACATCTTTGACTTTAGATGCTCCTTGGAATATAAACTGCGATAAAAGGGGTCAAAAGGACCATAGTAAGGCCAATGTTGACGAGGCCAACTGGGTGAAGGCCGAGCCAGTGAGGCGGTAGGGGTCTGAACATGTCGTTTTGCACCATTCAAACCAGTCAGGAATGAAGGTGGAAATACTTTTCAGACGACTGTATCTAATGGTTTTGTAGCAGTGTAGGTAACCCCTAATCAGTGGGTGACTGTAGTGGTAGACCCAGCAAGAGCCCTCAAGGATCTCCCTCACGCAAAGCTCTGTCCTTAGCTTATTTTGGCTTTACATTTAGATCATTTTGGGTATTTGCTCTCTATCAGTTTTTCACATATTTGATTTTATGGTATTCCAAACGTTTAGATTTTATCAGCACTGAAGAGACATAAGTTGTCGAAATGCGCATATGCAGAACATAAATTCACAGTAACTTCGGTATTTAGTTATTTGGACTGGGTCTACTCGGACCTGCGTCTACTCTAGATGCATTACTCGGACCTGCAACTAACGGAGAGTTCTCGGGTTAATTATGACTAAATAAATCAGGAGGGGTTCCTCCGAAATAGGAACCACTTCAGAAGGGTAACGATCTGAGCCGTCCGATAATTCATCATTAGGACTCGAAACGGGGTAGAATGAATTATTGGAATCCATGAAATATTAATATATGAATATATTTTACCTGTGTATAAAGTGTTACTAATTACAATTAAACACACTAGTTAATGAAACAATATAAATTCTAAATAATCGTTTTCTCTGTGTATCTTCTTGCTGAAGCAGCGATAAGAAAATCACGTCCTGATCCTGTCGCAGCAGGAGCAGGAAATTAAATGGAAGACTAAGGGGAACTGGTAAGAGGCTGGTTGGGTTCTTTTTAAAGCGTTACGTTTGGTATTTCCTGCTGGTCAAGTCGCTGAGGGACTTTCTCAGAATTCAAGTATTTCTTTATTAAAAAAATCAATTCTACTTAAAAATTTCAAACTTAAATGATTTCACACATACCTGAAAATATTTACTAGAGCAATGCGGACATTGAATCCGAATGTTCATTTCACATTTTGCGATGATGCATTTTTAAAAATACAATTTTAATCTCGAAAGAAAATTAAATTTAAAATATGGTACCCTAATGTTATCAGCAATTTTGTATGAGTGATATTCGTTGTTTAATGCTTAAATTGATTTCTACAAATACTTGAAATTATGTTATCATTGTGCAACAAATTAATTTTCCATGCAACATAAGTGGTAAAACTTAACTGTAGGCAAGCTAAAAGTGCAGTTCTTTTCAAAACTTATTAATTATATATCTTGTGTTCAATATAAATTAAATGAGATTCTCATTTATCATTTTGATAACACGAAAACAAATCATCTTAGAAGTTTTATCAAATTAGAAATTATTAAGTATTATTGAAGACGAGCGTTTTTGTCGTTAACGAATTTTGAGATAAATGACATTTACATAATGCACTTTACTGAGTGCTGCAGGAGCGTTTTAGCATTAACCACGTCGATTTAAATAGATTTTATACTTGTCAAATCACTAAGCTGGTTGCTAGCTTTTCCTACAGAAAAGTGATGCGTTTTGTCAATAAATTTATCAATTTCCATTTGAACTTGTCCTTCATATTCAACTGAATAGTGACTGTCGATTAAACTTTCTTTATAGGATTTTACGTAACTAGTGACGCTGCCCACTACAATAGACATTCGTTATTGCCTAAATAATTCTGTTTCCAATAGATTAATGAGAGCCAGCTAATCAATTAAAAATGTAAGTAAAAGATGAAACAGAGGTAAGCCTTAACAAGTTTGGATCGCAAATGGGACAGGGGAGAAATGGGTAAGGACAGGAAATTTAACCTATAAATCGACTCTCCAGAAAGGGTCTTTATACTGCAGAGCGTGGCCTTTCTCCACACAGGTTGCAACTTGCTACAGTGATTCACGGTCAGGCTTTCCAAATTATAACCTGGCTACCCCGAATAAACGGGGCTTTCCCTTATCCACCACGTGGGGACGCACTTGGCAGCTTTTTATTTGGAGCCCCTGAAAACTCATTCGGGCGCCGGAATGACTCGTTTAACGTCACCTAAAAACATTTCAACAAATCTGGTAGCAAGAACGTTGTTTGGTCTTGTTTTCCAGACTATACATAATGACTTGAGGACACTGTGAAGTAAATAATGCCGTTCTTTTACTCGTTGAGTAGTTATTTATTTGTTGTTTGTTTATATAAGCAAACAATCAGTTCATCGATTGATTCAATGATTTTCTACATGTTCTGGTATACAATAAGCAACTGTTGATTAATTTTTGTAAACGGCAATAATGTGTACTATTGACTTGTGATATATTTCTGTATTCTGCTGAAGTGAAATTATATGGCAAATCACGCTTTTAATAGGTTAAGATGACATGGGATACGAGACCAATTTCCCCGTGGAAGCAAAACTGCAATTTTGTAATGCCTGAAAAGAAAAATTGTAGCACTTCTTGGGGAATACTAGTATAATAGTCATTCGGGCTTCACATGGAGAGACCTAAGTCTCACGCGTTCCGCGTGACACTCACGCAAAGCTTATCCAAGAAAGGGTATATGAATCTGTATCTCATGTGAAGAGTAATCCTGTACAAATTACACAAATTTATTGTGATCTCCATTAAGTATACGAGTATTATCAAACAAACAATTTGGTTGGGTAGTTGCTCACTTTATATCAGTGCCACTTACTGGAGATAAGTTTCCGACCCGGCACCTGAATCGATTTTCAGGGGCTCCGGCTACAGAGCTGCAGGGCGTACCACCAGTTTGTGTATAAAAGAATGCCCTGTCTATGCAAGGTAATAAGGTCATAATATAAAAGCCTGACCGCGAACCATTGTAGCCAAACTTTGTGGAGAAACACCACGCTCCTTGCAATATAAAGATCTATTCTATATTTGTCTAAGGAGAGAAAACGCATTGATTTCGGTAAGAAGGCTAAATTTCCTGTCCCTACCCATTTCTCCCCTTTTTCGGCGGCAATCAAAATTATGTGCCCCGGTTGTCTCGTCCACATTTTTTACTACCATTTTCTAGTTGATTGACTTATTTTCGTCCTGATTAAGTTGAAAATTGCCCTCTGGACATTAAAGTCAAATTTATCAATCAATTAATCAATTATCTGAAGGCATATAATTTATTTTTCATTATAATTTTGAATACGTTGTATATTTATTAATGTTTTACTTCAGTGTGGAGTCCCTAAGATCTCTTTTGCGAGAGATGTATGCTCTTTATATTCAGCTATGGTGTACTTGTACTTAAGAGTATTTCTCATGTGGATATACTTTCAAATTTTGTCAATTTATTAATGTTTTTGTAATTTCCAAATGCTTTTCTGACCACCTGTTTATGCTGCCCACATGATCTTGACTATTTTATAATGCTCATTTTTCTTACAACTGACCTGATGAGTGCCCTGTGATTGTCTATTGTTGTAATTATTCACTAGCTTGAGACTCTAAAGCTTTCGTCATGAAACGGATGACAGTGATTGTAAGAGCACTTTGCCAGTTAATGTTTACTTACAAATCCAAATCAATGTTAAACCAAACACGGATGTAACGTTGTTGATATTTAGCACTGAATTCCGCCCAAACCGATGCTAGGGGGCGCCTTGAACTTACTATGAGAATACGCAAAGCTAGTTTATGAAGGCCTCATGGTAACTCCAAGATGAAGAACAACCACTTAGGCGTTGTTTGGTTCTACCATGTATTTGTAAAGACGGATTCTTATGTGCATTTACACCATATCCTTCCATTGTTTGTTTGATAGTATTCATACACCAATCATTTTTCAATATTAGTCGAACATTTGCATTTGGCTTTAATAATTATCAAGGGAAAACTACTTATGGGAGTATGAGCGTCAGATTTCAAAGGTATTCGATATCCTCGGGTTTTATCCATTTAAATAGGGTTAAATTTTTTTGCACATGTATCATATTTTATTGTTCACAGATCACTTTGAAATGCATAAAATAGACAATGTACAAAACTCTATATACTTTCTAATTATATTTTCATATATTTTAAGGCATATAAACAGGTAATGGAAATTGAAGGAAAACTCTAGAGAGAACTGTTTCCCACCCTTATATCTCAAAAATTTAATGGATTTTCAAAATTGTTTGCTCATGTTATTCTACAAGTAAATAACAAAATACCGAAGTTATTGTTAATTTATTTTCTGCATATGCGCATTTCGACAACTTATGTCTCATCAGTGCAGATAAAACCAAAACATTTTGAAGTCCATTAACCAAAAAACATGTTAAAGCTAATGGAGAACAAATAGTCAAAAGGGTCTAAATAGAAAAGCCTAAAATTCAGCTAAGGACAGAGCTATGCATGAGGAAGATACTCCTTAGTTTTAAACAAAATTTTGCAAAATTTAGATATTACAAGTTTCAATACAACCGGTTTTCGGGTCAGCATCGAAGTTCTGACTACTGGGTTGGTGAATACCCTCGGGGACTAACAGTCCACCAGCAAAGTTCTTCAAAACAAAGGATAATAATTCTTATTCTATTTGCAAAATTTCTGGCACTCGTACTCCCTTAAGGTGGTACGGGGGTCTAAAATTCTGTCAGATAGAATTTTCTGATTTTTTCATGATTTACCCCTTTTTAAGAATGAAATATGAAATGTAAAAATCTGCTATTTTGGTTGAAATAATAGGGAAAATTAGCGAATTTTAACAAAATTTTTAATTATTTTAGTTACATCAGATAGGATTTTTTAAAATTTGGTAAAATAATTGCTTATATACTGTCCTTCAGTTTCTATGAAAAAAAAATGGGGGTCACCGAACGTATTTTTGAATAAATCGCAAAAAACTCATTTTTTCCTATTATTTCTATACAATTTATCTCCCCTTAATAAAACAGGAGTTAGCTGAAAGGTTCAATATTCTGCGAGGTTACGTAATAAAACTCGTATATTTCATCAAATTAAACTATTAAAAGACATTGAAAATGGTTTCGGCAATGTTCCCATGGTGAATTCCATTTTAAGTCACATGCGCAAGAATGATGCGCAATTTTAAACTCCCGTACTCCCTTAAACAACGTTGTGTACCTGTGTTTTTTGCGATTTGATTGTTTTTGTTGTCAATCATATAAGCAATGGCGATGCGGGTCATATTAGTTTTGCAATGTATTTTTGATTTGTAATCTTTGAAAAAGTAGAGAAATCTTTTAATTTGACCTCTTTCATTTATTTGGTACAGCATTTTTGGAAACTATATCCAAATATAAAAGCATTTACCCGCCTCCAATTACGGATTTCAATGTGTACATTCAGTGAATAAAAATGAAATCATTTAGCACGAACAATTCGGAGAGAAGTTTATAATGGAATGAAAAATTATGATATGTTTGAAGGATATGAGCTAGTTTATCTGTGGTATTTGGGTGAAAAAAAAACTGACATCATTCCCTATATTTTCATTGCTAGGAGTGAGTGAGTGAGGGACAAAGAAAGAAATTCAGTGCTTAAATTGCTATTACCGTTTTCAGGTCACGTAAATGACTTAAAATGCTTCATGATCCTTTTTTGGCTGTGAAAAAAACATAAATTTTTCTGTTATACCATATGAGATAAAAGCAGATCATTTTTTACAAAAAAATAACTATGAGTTTTCATTTCATTAGTTAGCTTAAGAAGTAATGGAGATTTATTTACTGTATTTACTTCTCAAGTAAAATACATTATAATGTACCATGCCGATATTTTAGACTCCCATACATGTTGCATGATGAACAGGAAACATAAAAAATGGCCAAGAATTACAATAAATGCTACAATCTGCCAGGGAAAAGACAAAAGACAAACGTAAATAAAGACAGGAACTCGGGACAGCTGGACTTGGTACCTGCACTAGCAGAAGCAAGCGGTAAGGTTAAATCAGTTTATGAGTACCCCAAACCTCCCCATTTATTCGTCCCGTTTTCCTATAGTATTATAAACATACGAATAAAACCCAATACAGGTTAACTACTAACTCCATGACCACAATCTTGAAAAGAGAAGAGAGAAAATAAGTAATGTATTGGTGCTCACTGCTAATTTGACAGCCAGCTAAAGGAGCTTATTCTGCCGGTAGAACACTGTCGCACTACGGAAGAAAAAAAAATCAAACTCATCACTTCACGAAGGTTTTTGGTCAAGAATCATTATAAATTTCAGTGAACATCGGATGTATCAATGAGAAGCCTGTATGTGTGTACACTTTCCCATTATCTTGCAGTATCATCTGAGAAAAAAGGGTTATATATGACTCGTGCATGCATGACCTTTCAACTGAAAAATGCAGGCCAAAACCCAAGATAATTTCTACGAACAAGTCTACTCTGGTTGGTTTGAATGCTATTTTCAGTGAGCAATATTATACAATTATAGTCTGTGTATGAGGTGGATACGATGTTATATCGACCTGGAGAAGCATATCGACCTCGGATGATACGATGTTATATTGACCTGGGAAAAGCATATCGACCGAGGATGAAATCAGAGGTCGATATGCTTTTCCAGGTCGTTATAACATCGTATCGACCTCATTCACAGACTACAATTGTTATATTATTAATTTACAGAAACACTAAAAAGGTCATTTTTATCCATGTCTATATTATTAAATATAAGATACAATTGAAATATTTCCAAAATTCATATTTAGAATTTAAAACACTACAATATGATTACAGTGTGTATATACATACATGTAATTGATTCTTTAAAAAACATCAAAATGAATTAAGCAACATTCATAGAAACTTGCCATATGCATTACTGTTTTAGTAACATGCGATATAACTTTTTAATATACTGTTTCCAGTCAATCTCTAAAAATACAGTGGGTCATGTGATCAGTTCTCCACTTATCAAATTTCTTAAACAATATCAAATTAATAATATACTAGTATATCAGGTTTATCCGAACGTTAGCAAGTTTTTCTAACGTAAATAAAATGTACTAGAAAAGAGGCACCGAGTTTTGATTGTCAGTGACAAAAGGAAGACATGGGTAGGAACAGGAAATTTAGCCTTTTGTACGATCCCATTGGGTCTTTTTTGTATCGGAAAATATAAAGGGGGATGTAATTCTGCTCAGAGCGTTTCTCCACATCATGCATACAATTGTTCGCCAAAGGACGTGACTATAGACATGGCATTCCCTGTCAATAACCGAGGGACGCACTAAGAAATAAATAAATAGGTCGGCCCTATCCGTGAATACTCAACTTCGTCGCTATTTATGCTATTAGTAAAACTCCATTCAGTGAATTACTCAAAAGGACGCCAATCCAGTAAGTAACAAAACTAGCAGCTCTAAAATTGCAACAGAAAAGCCGTATTAGTACAAGTTTTGGGCTCTTGGTGTGGCATCATCGTATCAATTAATTAAAAAGTGTGCAAGATAAACTCTGATGTTACGTCAATTTTCAGTGATTTAAACCATCTCATAAGAATAAATGATATTATCACCATGTGTTCCATGCGTTCCGCCTACAGAGTTCATTGTGCGGATCCACAAATGGAGGATAGGGGATAGCACTGTCTATGAGTGATAGTCGGGTCATAAATCGGAAAGCCTTACTACGAACAACTGAAGTCAAACCTGATGGGAGAAACACCATTCTCTGTGCAGAAAATCTATCCACTCATTATTTCTCGATTGAAAAAAAATCATTGGGGTCGGATAGAAGGAATTAATTCCTACTAATACCCAACTCTGGATTCAAAACTGGTTGCCCCATCAACATATTTCCTTTTTTAATTACTAATTGAATCGATTAACTATCTCTTGTCCTGATATTGCTAAAATACGGCTCATTAGCATTGAATTCTAATCAATGAATCAAAATTATTTCCCACGATAGATGTTTTACTGAAGTCTATTTTATCTCTTTTTTTTAATAATGAATAAACAAGTCATTATCATAAAATAAAAATGTTAAATTTTTTAAACAAGTTCTAATTTGAATTAATTTTCTCCATTAATAACGTGGATGCTTGTTAAGTATAGTGTCACTCTCTCAAGTGTTTCATGATGTACATGAAAACAAACGGAACGAGAATAAAAAAATGCAAGGAACAGTATCTATTGATACAAATCTGATTGATTCATTCTTGTTTAAAAATTTTTAGCAATTTGTTTGCACTAAAAATACGAACACAAGCCATAAATATACATTCCGTTCGGGGAATTGAAAAATTCAAAGTATGTGATGGAGTTGTAAATTTATCCTTAAAGTAACCATTGTCTCAAAAAGGACACATAACAATACATGTACTTGTTACAAGAATCTACAAAGTGTAAAAGGCAAGGTTACTCTTCCAGTCGATGCTGAAATTACATATTCCGCACAACAAAGCTCCATTTGGTCGTGGTGTACCACAAAGCTCCATTTGGTCGTGGTGTACAAACTGGAACCATGAGACCAAAACCATGTCTGAACATAAAAAAATAATATCTTTCCTCATGTTTGCATACCATTCCCTTTGATTAAGGAGAAAATAAAAACTTTTCGTATAGAATCTTATGCAACCCTATAAGATACATATAAACACCATGTTTACATTTTGTTCTTTAAGTATTGTAGTCTAGTTGTTTGTGTATATTTTAATGATACCAACCTTTTGTGGGATTATGACAAATAAGCTGCCTCTTTAAAGCGATTTGTCAAGATGACAAGATAGTTTAAAAGTGTGAATTCAAATTACTTATATAGTTCCTGCTTGGTTCTCTGATCCTTCTTTTATATATCCTTACAATTGGTTGACGTTTCTCATTAATAGTAATTTATCACTATTCTTGTTAAACTGCATACTTCCTTGTGAGTTTAAGAAATTGAATGATGAGCAGATCGATTACATGTAAAAAAGTTCCATTGTCTTGGGGATGGAATAAATGCAATTGACATTTTAAATATAAACAAAACACTAAACGGGGAAAACGGCATATCCTTCAGAAATTATTATTTGAATAGAAAATAATAACGGAACCCGGAACCTACTAATGTCTTGTTTTTTTTTGCCAGTGAAATTAACAATGAAGGGATATGGAGTAAATTCAAATGAGACAAAGTCTCTACAAATAGTAAAAACAAGGTATAAGCAAAAAAAAAAAAAAAAAAAAAAAAAAAAAAAATTCTTCGTGACATGTTTTCAGAAGCCCCGTCAACAGAGCTTCCGGTTGTTTCCCCGATGGATAGGCAATGCCTATTATGTGTTGTAGATATAGTTCATAATACGGAAAGCCTGATCAAGTACCATTGGACAAACTGTAGAGAAATGTCACGATCAATGAAGTATACATTCTCTACAAAAGAGGCGACTTACTTGGGTCGAGTGGAGGGCTGTAGAGGGCTTAATCCGGTAACCCTCCTTTCTTTTTATAACTTATTACCGCCTTACTAAAGCTAAAATATAGCTCGTAGCATAGAAATTGTACATTTGTTTCCAAAAGATGTTTAGGATTGATTTTGTTGTCTTTCAAATGTTTATAGAATATTGCAATGTTATGAAAGAAATGCCAGAATATTGAACAAATTACCGACATTCCCTGGATGGCAGGCGTTATGACCCTCCTCTCCATTTTAACAAATTAACTCGACAAATTATGCATTTAGCAATGAGCGCCTGGTGTTAAATATTTGGTCATGGTATATTTACGAATTTCTAGATGAAGTTCAAGATTTGTACATTTCTGTTGTGGAACTCATTTGTACATAACTGTTGTGGAACTCGTCATCATTAATGTGAAACTTTCGGAAATCGAGTTAAACCATTGGGTTGTCTCATCGACTGAATTTCAGGGGGTAAATAATATACAGATATTGTCCTGTATATACCAGGATTCCCCTGATAAACCACAGAGTTTGCTAGTCCCGGAGAATTCTTCCTGTCGCTAAAGATAAAAATATAAATTCCCCACTAATAAAGTATACCTTTCCTTTTCAGTGGCTGGATTGCGTCTGTAGGTCCAGTCGTCTGGCGCCAGATTCATCCGCTGTATGCGACTTATGAATTTGGAAATTTTCAAAAAAGTTATGGGTCACCATGCTTGATTCAGGAACTACACCAAGCAGTACATAATAATCTGATGTTTCGAAATGGCAGAATAGTATGCATAATATGATTTTGAGTTTGTTAGACTAGTTATGTCTGTGTGTAATCTGATTTAAGTTTTTAACATATATAAATGCCTTAAATAAGTATACTTGTCTCAATTTCAATATATCAATATATTACTTTATTTGCCACTTTTTCATTATTGAACGCTTTATTCTCATGAACTGTTTTTTAAGAACTATGAATTTTCTGCTTTTTATCCAAATGTGATCAATAGGAAACGGTTTGTCCTTGAAATTTAAAGTTTTTGCTTCCCGAAATTACTCCATTTTATTTAAGAAATAGATTATTGCAAGCGGGCTCTATGCGAATTAGAACATGGGCAAACCTTATATTTGTCAATATTTTATACCGAGCGATAGCAAGGTATCAAATGAAGACAAATATAAAGTCTAACCATATTCTAATTCGCATAGAGCCCAATTGCAATAATCTATTTCGATTCTAATATATTTAACGAGCGTTTTGAACATTCAAAGCGGCACTTAGAGGGCAATATTGGGTCTGACAGTAGAATTAAAATATGCCGGAAAACTGCATAATACAAACACTGATAAATGGACATAGAGAAATCTATATTCATTATTTTATTAATACAGTTTGCTAATAAGCGTATGAATTAATACAAATAATATGTTGTAAAAATATAAAATACAGATCTTCTAAAATCGAAGCGGGTATAAATGTGAGCTGGTTGTATTTCTGATTTATATGACTGCTTAGTTATATTTTTGAAGCCAAAAAAAGAAAAGAAAAGGAATAAAACTCATATTAACAATTTTATTAACATTAAAAATTAAAATTTTTATATCTAAATTGTAGAGCATGATATGCAACATAGATAAGATTTTATAGAAACAACACATTCATTGCTAGGTTGCGGTTAGGTCAATTGCATTTCCGAGTCTTAAATTCAGTATGATAAATTAAAAAATATAGGTGTGGTGAGCCACGATTAAAAGGTAAAAAATGTCTAAAACAAATAATGATAAAAAAATACCATAAAAAGCTTAAAAAGTAAAAAGAAGGGACCAAACGTTTCGGTCGCTAAGACCTTCATCAGTGGTGTACAGGGCCAAGGAAAGAAAGAAGTGGACGTGTCCAACACAAATGGCAAATAAAACTACTCAGTGAAGTTCATGCGTGACTGAATTGTAAACACGCTGATCTTGAACCTAATCGATAACAGGTACACTATGTAAATGTTATTATTGAGAAGTGTATTTAAATGTGTAAATTTAAATAATTAAAATGATAATAAAAGTAGTAGTTAAAGACCAGATGAGATATGACAGACAGATGAAAATAATTAGGAATATAACTGTTTTTTTACATTCATACCTTTTGGGCGAATACTGCCCAAAAAGTGTATGATGCGTTGTTCTAAAAACTGTCTGGATTTTTCACCACTGCAGTCTGGACCAGAACGGTGACTTGCATGTCGAGTTCATTATGATGTGGTCTTCGAAAATGGTTGCCGACTGGGCAATCATCCTGTTTCTTAACGGAGCGTAAGTGCTCAACAAAACGATCACCGAGGCGTCGACAAGTTTCTCCGACGTACACCATAGAACAGCGTTTACATTTGATGGCATAAACTAAATTTTCGGTTATGCAAGTAAAACCGGTGTTAATCCGGAAGGTATTGTTGGGGCCCCGGACTTCGCTAGTTTCCCATGTAAAAGGGCAAGTGGAACATCTTGACCGGTTACATCTTCTGGTACCGGAATAATTATGTTTTTTCTTGTTGCGACCACCTTTGAAATTACTCTTGACGAGATGCTGACTTATGCTTTTTCCTTTTCGGAAGGCTGTCAAAGGAAGGGATGTGAAAACATCGGCCATCAAAGGATCCTTCAAGACAATTGATTTAAAGTTCTTGAGTAAGATATTTTGTATCGCAACATTGTGGGGATGATACGTTAGGAGCAGAGGGACACGATCATCAGTAGAACGCTGCCTTGGTCGTAGTATGTTGCACCTGTCCTCTTTGGCAACGGAGTCCAGAGCCTTGTTGATAACCTTATTTGGATATCCTCTCTTTCGGAAAAATGAAGCCATCTTCTGACACTGCACTGAGAAATCTTGTTCGTCACTGCAGAGTCGACGAAGTCTCAGAAATTGAGACTTCGGAATTGCATTTTTGCATGACACCGGGTGACATGATGAATAATTCAGATAGGAGTGTGTGGCAGTGGGTTTATAAAAGACAGATGAAGAAATGAGCCTGTCATTTATACGACATTCAATGTCGAGAAATGGGAGATTTTCATCGCTGATGGTGTATGTGTATTTGATGGCCGGATGGAAAGAGGAAACAAAGTCAATAAATGACTGAAGCTCTTGTTTGCTGAAAGATGATGCACCAAAGACATCATCAATGAACCTTTTGTAAAGTTCCGGCAATGGGCCTTGGTACTCGGCAAATATATTTTCCTCCAGGTAACCAGCAAATAAACAAGCGAAGCTTGGTCCCATTTTGGTTCCCATAGCCAACCCACCTGACTGAGAATAGAATTCACCATTAAAATGAAAGGTGTTTATTGTAAGAACAAGTTCAGTAAGTCTCAGGATAACGTTGGTGTCAAAGTATGGGTTCGGCCTCCTGTCCAAGAAGTGTTTAACTGCTAAAATAGCATCATTGTTGGGAATCCTGGTGTACAAAGCAGTTATGTCCAAAGTGAAAATTTGAAAACCAGGAGCATCCGAACGAAACTTGTCCAAAATGTTAAGAGCATGATTAGTGTCTTTGATGAAAGTTGGAAGATTTTCGACTATTGGTTGGAAAATTTCATGAAGAAAACTGCTGATATTTTCAGTCGGACAACTACATGCTGAAACTATGGGTCTTCCTGGATTTCCCAATTTATGGATTCAGTCACGCATGAACTTCACTGAGTAGTTTTATTTGCCATTTGTGTTGGACACGTCCACTTCTTACTTTCCTTGGCCCTGTACACCACTGAAGAAGGTCTTAGCGACCGAAACGTTTGGCCCCTTCTTTTTACTTTTTAAGCTTTTTATGGTATTTTTTCATCATTATTTGTTTTAGACATTTTTTACCTTTTAATCGTGGCTCACCACACCTATATTTTTTAATTTATCATACTACTTGTAGCCCTTGCGCAACACTTTGATTCACTTAAATTCAGTAACTGTTGTAAATTTCTATTATTGTCATTTTTTGATGCAGCTTTTGGGTGATTCATTATTTAAAACTTTATTTACACATGAATATTGAGTAAATGAAATGTGAAACAGTACATTACGAATGTCCTTTTGTAAAAAATATACGCATGTGCTAAAAAATATTGTTTGAATTTGAACATAGCTTTGGTTCCAAAGCCAAAGAACAGAGTCATATTAGAATATCAAACAAAAATCATTAGGTTCTCTTTATTGTTTACACTTATGCCAACACGCAAGCAACACAAGCACGTCCTACAGAATTCAAGTTTCTTTTAAAATGTGTTACATTGTATAGGTAAATCTTTTTCTTTGCCGTTGTTTATTTAAAACATCTTTGTAACATAGATGCACATTATGTCGTATAGCTTTCTCTCTGTATCATTTATTAAGAGATTACCGGGAGCGCCGACAGATAAGTGGCTGAAAGGGGGTTTAGGCGGTATCATTGTATTGAAAGCAGGCTGAGAAACACTGCAGAAAATCTATTACTACGCTTCTTGCAGTATGAAGATTAAATAAAAGCCTCTCTACAACCCTTTAATAATGCAAATGAAAATTAGTTGCCTCTTCTCTAACTGAATTCCATTTTTTACTTCTTTCTTATAATTTTATCATTGATTAACATTTTCTCTTTCTGACATGTCTTAGAATTACACAATGGACGTAAAACTCTAACCAATCATTCCTGTATCTTGGTGTTATATCATGCTTGTTTAACTGTGCCCTTCTTACGTTTAATACAAGTTTGTTCATCTGTCTTAGTTCAAAATATTTTGGGTAAATTGAACGACAACATTAGCTATTTATGTAAACTGGATATTCAATTGTTAAAAGTTTCTCCTATTTTTGAAAGATGTCTTCTTTCCTTTCATTTTCTCAAACGTTTTCCTTTCTTTGATGTATTTAAAAATCATACCAGGCATTATCGGTTTCAAAGGGTTCCATCTACAGAGCTGCCGGGCGTGTCCTAATGTGGTACATAGGGGAATACCCTGTCGCGTCCTAGGTGGCAGATAGGGGACTCCCCTGACTATGTAGGGTAATAATAAGGAAAGCTTACATGTAATTTATTTCATTTTTTTTTTTTGCTAAATATGTAAATTACATAAAATGAAACACTGATAATTTTCAAAGAGAAAGCAACCCACTAACAAGCGAATAATCCTAGAAGCTACATAATAAAAAGTATTGTTTTTTTGTTTCTTAATGATAGTAAATGCTCCTTAATATCACAATTTAGAGTGGGTGTCTCTTACTTAAAATAATTTATCACAAGTCATGTTGTATTAGTAAGTTTTATGTCTCTGAAAGGAGTTAAAATAAAAGGTTAGAACAATCACTTTAGAGGAAATGTGAAATATATAAATGTCGCGTAAATCATGACATTTTTCTAAAAAATGTTTTCACAAAAGAAAAATTTATAAAATAAATGCAATAAATCAAAACACTTGACACAATAAAGCTACAGACAACACTATCCATATATTTTGTAACAGAAATTTATCATAAATTACAGATTTTAAAGAATGTTGCAATATAATATTTACTTTTTAAATGGAAATTCAGTGTCGAGGACAAGTTAACAAAAGAGGGGAAAGCGCTTCCATCATATTTGCTGATTCGAAAAATAAATTTATTTTTTAAAAGAATTGTGGTGGATCATATCGTTACATCACAGCAATTGCAAAAAGATGGAAGAAAAGTATGTACAGTGAGAAGCATAATTTACCCCTAAGATTACTTCGTATGACCCTAATATTTGATAAAATCAAATACAATTAAATATCAGTAAATAATAAACTACGAAAGGTTTTACCCAAGTCATTTTTGTTTGTAGAAAAATGAAATCCAAAATTCGACAAATATAAGAGTTTTTTCCACAATGGAATAAAATGACAAAAATCCTTACATATTTCAGTACAGCAAACATAGAGCGCTTGCCTGTGCCAATGAAATTTTGGCATGAAAAAAGGTGGCAATTTTTTATGCCGTCAACATATCAAGAAATCGTATTGGCACAAACATGCGTTCTATGCTTCCGTTGCCAAAACATACCCAAACATTACCGAAAACTGGAAGATTTTTGGTGAATCTGGAAGATGCATGATATTTGTGACGTCATAATCAGGATTTGATGACGTAACTGTACCATTTACTTAAATTTTGATTTAAGCAGTATACGAATAATAAAGTAAAGTTGCTGTTAATTTAGTTTCTGCATATGCACATGAACTTTGAATACCAATTAAAGAAAAAAGGAAAACTTCATTTGAAAATATAGCTAATTATGGGGGCCAAATCTTTCCCTTATTGCACATACATGTACTCTTTAAAAAAACAGAGATCCAGCACACAACGATGTACAGAGAATGAAAATTAATTTATAGATAACGAGAAAACCAAATTTGAAAACAGTCTTGCAAACTACCACACTTTTTATGATCCTATAACGTCCATTAATACTTACAAAGCAATTTTGATTGATTGATTCTGTCGAGCTCTACGTCAAATGACGGGTATTTCAAATATACCAATGACAACAATGTAAATAATTCATCTAAAGAAACAGATGGGTGTAACAATCGGTGCAACGAGTTTGACTGCAGATTGAAAATGTAATTATTGGGAAAGGGCGGGAAATCGAAAATTATACAAGACCCAATCTTGATGCAATTTTAATTTTCTACGGAGCGTGACGTTTTTCTACATTGTTTCTCCATTGATTTACGATTAGACTCTACGTAGTATGGCCTGACTACGAAGTTCCCTACATTCACCACCTTAAGACTTGAGCGGTAAGCTCTGAAAAAACAGAGCCCTGAAAGGTTCCAAACCAAAAAATTATAATAGCAAATGCTCATCGTTGATTTGGAAATCTTGCAGAATGTTGAACTTTTTCAGCAAACATCTGTTCTATTAAGGGAAATGATTTTTATAGAAATAATAGTAGAAATCAGGCCGTTTTGCCTTTAATTAAAATTCGGTTACTACCAATTTTTAATGTGAATCACAGGAAAGTGTTTAACAAATAATTTACCAAATTTAAAAGAAATTCTATTTGATGTAACAAAAATAAATTAAATTTGGTTATAATTCTCTAATTACCCCTACAAATTCAATAAAAAAATTGTTGATCTCATGCTTATATGGCTGTTAATGTATTTTTCCCTAATGACAAAATGTAAGTCATGGAAATATCAGAAAATGCTACCCGACAGTGTTTAGACAACCTTACTGCCTTATTTAATGAAAAGATGCATGTTTCTTTAATGTCAAGAAGCTAAAAAAACTCAACATCGTAAAGCTATGTACACTACCGGATGATTAATAGTCAATTCAATCAGCAAGTGTTGACAAAGGATTTCTTGCAGCTTAATTTTTCTAGTGATTACAGGTAGGACATTTTTTGCACTTTCCTATAATCTTATTAAAGAAGACGTCAGATGTTCGTGTAAAAGATCCATCTTGTTAGAAATAGCTTCTTAAGACTAATAGCATTTATTGCTAATTTGAACTAAGTAGCAATAAGGAGGATTTTATTTCAAGTCATTTTAAAGACATGGGGAAAACGGGTTGTTCATTAGTTTTATTGCACCTCATATCATTTTAAGTATTGTGAGCACGTTCCTATTTTCCAGAATTTTAACTGGAAAATCAGGATAATGAACATAATACTAAAGCTGTACGTGTGCATGGCCCTTTAGCAGTGAATTTTCCTATGTCTTGAACATTTTCGGGAAATATGCTCAAAGGTTGTTTTTGTTGTAAAGTTGATATTTGTATTCAGGAGATTTTCTGACATATTTGTAGTAGAATTAGGCTGCAGTTAGTCTTTGGTGCACGTTAAAGCAATAGTTCACTGTTTTGGAAGATGGTAGTACTACTCAAAGGGCACGAAGACCAAAACCAATGTTCTCGTTGCAAACATATAACTATTTTTCCTTGCAAATGGCAGTATGTTTAGCTTTGTACAGCAAAATTCAACAAAAACCTTCAAGAATTGTGAAAAAGTGCAAAGTTCAGTGGTTACTGTATTATAAACTTATAAAAATGTATTTGAATTGATCTTTTTACGATACTGATAGTTGACATGTCGAAGGAAATAATTTCAATGGAAAGCGGTCGTACCTCTTTATGAATAAACTACAATATACTATAAGTTAAATAAAAAACTGCAGAATACTTTAAGCGTAGGATTTTTTTCTCTCTTAAACTACCAAAATCAAAAAAACAAAACAAAAGAAAAAAAAAAGGTCATTGATGAATGATTTCGGAATTATTTCTGTTATTGTTTGAGCTGTGCAAAAATTCTTAAAATGCTTTATCCACTCTGTCAGCAAAGCGCAATACCACAGAAATAGTGTATATGACAATTAGACATGGGCATTTAGAACAATAGCAAGAGGAGCAGGTCAACTGAAGAATTAACAAAATAACAAAAATTTCGCACAATCTCAAAAAAGAACCAAAAGTTAATCGCAAGCTTTGTTGTTAAGGCTCTTATGTGAAGTATCGGGAAATCAGTAATCATCAAACTTTTTTTGAACATGCAGTGGATAATTACTTTTATTTTTTTCTACAAAATATTATACTAGTAATTACATAAATATGAAGGGGGTATGATTATCAAAATATCATTGCATAATACACTTGATGATCACTTAATCACTAATAATATCCCTTATATTAAGTTTATCAAGAAACTCATCAGAACACTCAATGTTGGTGTTTTCTAGCAGCGGAGGCAACATGAAGGCATGAAATCCTGTGTCCTGAAAATTTCAAATTTGCTGCAGTGCTTGAAAATAAACCCCCCTGGTTTTTAAAGACAATGATGACAATTTCTTTGCGTGATAGTGTAAGTTTCCTATGAATATCAGCAGTGATTCATGTATTTGTTGATTAAAATGGAATAAAAAAGATAACAGGAAACACCTACAATGGCCGAAAAACATAGCCACATGCCAGAAAGTAAATAGGAACTGCACAAGAAAAAAACCCACAATAAAAATACAAAAGACAAACATAAACAACGATAGGAACTCGGGACAGCCGGACTTAAGACTTAATCAAATACAAAAATCACGAATTCCCGCCGGAAAAAGGGAGGAAAATAGATAAGGGCGCAAATTTTGCCTTCTATACGCCCCCTTTGAGTTAGAATTTTTGAGAAATATAGAAGGGGGTCTTTGTCTTCAACTACATAAAGAGGGACGTTTCTCCAATGAGTTTGTCCACAATTGCTCTCTGCCTAGCTTCCATATAACAGTTAAGGTAGGTCAACAATTCTATTGTAATATTTCTGAAACACGAGTCGGATACGGAATTGACTTTATTTTCAAGCCGGAATATTCCTTTATTGGTTTCATTGTAACGTCATAATAGATTCGCATACACTTTCCTGCGACTTAGCTCCTTTTTCCTGTAAATATTGTCTATTTCGTTATACTATATAAAATATCCCTCTAAATAAAACTGTTACATATAGATTTTTCAGCTCGACATAAAGTTGAAGTGTATATCTCTAAAATATCAAAATAATTTAAAAATCGATCTGATATTTATTTCATATGAAAGCTAAATAATAAGCAAATTATTATATAGATAGCAGTGATTTATCGAGTTTTCCCAGTTAAATAAATCTCATATTTTCACTCAGTGAAATAAGCAATTTATTTTCACTCTAGGAAATGACGTCACAATAAACACCTGGCGCATTGATATTGAAAATATAATCCCCATAAAATTGCGTCTAAAATCTGTTTATAGATTGAATAATCTATATAATAATAAGCATAACTAATCAACCGTGATGAATATCAATAATAATATCACTCGTGTCGAACAATGCAACGGATTAAACTCGTTTTGGAACAAGTTCCAAAACTCGTTTAATCCTGCGTTGTTCGGCACTCGTGACATTATTATTATTGATATTCATCACGGTCGATTAGTTATACTATAATTCTCACAGCTCCCTATATATTCTTTCTAAATATTGCCGAAAATTCCTAATTTTCAAAGCCCGATATCGGGTGAAATATCTTTTCTATTTTATTTTTGGAAAATATGAGTTAAGACCCACAAAATCTCATAAAATAAAAAAAAGTTCTGATATTTCTATTAGGCTCGAACTACCTTAACTGCCGTTTGAACCAATTCAAGTACCAGGCCTAATAACAGCACATGAAGTTTAGAATAAAAAAACAGATTTGTCACTGTAAAAAAAATAATTCTGAAATGGTTGTCAATGCCTTGATATTTTTTCAATACTTATTGTTTTCATTAAGAGAAAAAATTGTATATCGCTTGATATTAACTAGAGTTATGTAACTTCATAATATAATAAACGAGCCTTTGACGAGAGTTGATATCCAGCGATATACATATTATTCGAGTTGTTAAAACTATTTCTCTTGTGATTTTCATGAATAAATGCAGTGATATTTAGTGCCGAACTGCTTTTGACAACACTGTTACTAGGCAACGTTAATCACGTCAAACTAGATCTCACAATTGTCCAATAAAAACGTCGAAAAAGTGATAACACACCATGCGTGATGTGCTATTACTTGTCGCTCGACCATTGAAATTCCTGTGAAAGAGATGATACTAATTCATATCTAACTCCAGCATCAAAATGTCGTTGTGTACCACAAATAACTTCGTGAAAGGAATAGGTAATAAGGATGAATCGTAAGAGAAAAGTATCTACAAACGAGTTTTTCATGTGCTTTCACCCATCTCTGTTATCAAATGATTTAGCATTTGATGTCATCTGATCAGAAAGTCTCAGAGTATTTGGTCGTCCATTTATCCAATGATCGTATCAGGTTCAATTTCTTTCCGGACCAAAATATTTCTGGAATGCATAGACGGTTTCCAGATATATAGAAATTTGAATCAACATTAAATGCACCTCAGTCATCTCGACGACGTTCCATTACTAATTTATGCAAGACAAATGTTTATAAAAAGATAAAAGTTACTTTTTGTATTCGTTTGCAAAATTTTTCATACATTATATGTGCAGATAACATTTTATGCTTTAATCATTGATGAAGTGATTAAAACATATTTGCCAAATATGTTATGCTTGTTGACGACCCCATCCACGACGAACTAGAAACATGTATGTAGCATTGTTCAACATTTAGCAAGTGAATTCTGCTCTAATCGGTGCTCGGGGCAGTTTTGAATTACTATGAGGAAGGAGTGCTTGCTCTTTGTTGATGGCCTCGTGGTGACTTCAAGGTGAAGAACATTGAAAGCGATGCTCAATTTGCTTAATCTTACCTGTTATTTAAAGCGATTTTGCCCAAAGCACATTTACTCCATATACTTTTATTTGTTCATTGTAATAGTCGAGTTCAGACTAGGAAAGGTAAAAAAAATAGTGAAAATTAGGGAATTTATTTACATCAACTTTGCAATGTTTCATGTCTTTCAAGACGAGAATGCATACTTAATTATGTACACTAGAAATGCCACAGCTTACAAATTTACTGCAAATTTTAAGATAGGACTGGTGTATTTAATATTATTATACCTTCTGTATTGTATTAGAATAAAATATTAATAGTAAAACAGTTATTTAAAAGACATAGCGTTGACTCCACTATGGGCAATAGTTAGCACTTCTGTTGTGAAAACTATTGATTTCTTACGTCAACCATCCTCAATCATCAAGTGCAGGAGTCGGAGTTTTAGTCTAATCAACAAAGTGGGTTGGACTAATTCGCGTGATCACCTGTGTGCTTGGTGTAACCAAGTTTCTTATCACTATTTGCAGGTTTGTCGTTTGCTACAGCGTCACGATATGAATTTTTGACAATGACAGTATTTATGTTGACTGTTCATACTGTGAAGCATTTTTAAACAAAACTAACTATATTTAAAATAGTAAACAGTTAGTATAATAATAATAGTAATGTTGTGTTTTATATTGACTATGGTAGATAGTAGCCAGGGTGATGGACAAAAGTGCACTTTCCTTCGGGTTGTGGATGACCCTGGCTACTATTTTCGCTTAGTCCATGTAAAACATAACATTATTATATCAAAAGTGATAAAATTGGCGAATTTTAAACCACACAAATAGAGAATATTGAAACATACATCGGAAAACGATAATCAAAGCAACAAGATCGAGAATAATAAAAAATATATGGCAATATATGGGAAAATCATTCACAGTCAGGATAAATAAAAGCAGCACAAGTCAACAATGACGCCATCAAAATCACTATTTTTCAGGTTTAAGTGCTCCACGAAGGAGGGATTACTTGAAGGGCAGGTGATTGATCTACACGGTCCCCAAACCATCGTCACAATGTCGGATGTTATGTCAAACCCAAAGAAGTGTTTGTCATGTCAATACTAAAATGAATAGAATGAAGTCTAATCTCATTTGGGACAGCAACACCTTGTAAAGATCTGTGTAATCATAACGACGACTGAAAAACGTATACAAAAATAACAATTGTTACAATGGTTGCAAATAACATACGCTTTGAAGTTTTTGAGATTTAAATTTTGCTGATGATAAAATCGCTATTCAAATTTTCATGAACGACAATCAATAGTTAATCAACTGAAATATAGACCCAAATAAAGGAATATTATTACCTTAGAAAATGGAAGTTACTATTTGAGAATAGAAATTTGTAATTGCAGTCGAAACACTTTCGGAGGAATTGACACTTTTGGAGCTCTCTAATTATTTGACCTCTTTTCCCTATTCCAACATATGTTATTATTTCGTTTTTCATTTCCTACTTGTCTTCAATTTCCCTAATTCTCTTGACCACTTTCCCATTTCCCAACAATGTTGAATCCTTTCTCCAATTTCCCAAACCGCACACCTAAATTACCCAATTCGAACGTGCCACAAGGGAACTGCAAGAAAAACACATATTTGGGTTATTGGATGTGGTTTGTTTCCATTGATTTATTCACTTTTTACCTTTTTGGGGCCATTTAGGGCTTACTTTATGGTGTGAGTTTCCTCACTGTGTTGAAGACCATATGGTGACCCCTAGATGTTTTGTTTTTTTGTCGTTTTTAACCTGGATATGGGATGTTGTCTCCTTGACATTTACCCCCATTTCCTTTCTTTTTCATACATAACACACTAGAGACAAACATAAAAAACGATAGCAACTAGTTATAGCCGGACTTGGTATCAGCACCAGCAAAAGCCAGCGGTAGGGTTTAACCGGTTTATGGGTACCCAAACAACCCCTCTCATTCTAGCCCATTTCCCTATATTATAATAAACATACAAATAAAACCAATTACTGACAGAAAACTAATTCTATGACCACTGAATGCAACAAAACGTAATTAAAAAAGATTGGTCAAAGAGTGCTTGTCGGTTACCTGCAGGCTAGATCAAGGAACCTAGTCTGCTGATAAATAATATTGCACTATGGAGTAAAATCAAACTCAAAATTTCCCGAAGGGCTTGGTAAAGAATCGTCATGTATTTTAATAAACATTAGAAGTATCAGTTAGAGGCCAGTGTATAAGTAAAATTTTCAGACGTTAAGAACATCCCGTCGATATCCACTATAGCGTAAAAAATGTAAGTTACGTCCCAGTTACTCTTGATTTTTCAACAGTTTCTTGCATTTTTTAACATTTGTATAATATCGAGGATGAGAAATGCCCTTTTTAATAAGCTGTTTGCGAGGCACATCACTTCTAAGTGTTTTCGTATAATCTGCACTGATGAGACATAAGTTGTGGAAATGCGCATATGCAGAAAATAAATTAACAGTAAATTCGGTATTATGTTATTTTAGTAATCTAATCTTTTGTGAAACTTCTTAAAAGTATTTAATAACTTGTTGTAAAAGTTTGGATGTGGAAGTAAAGTTACGGTCATTAAATTCGTCAAAGGTAAAACAAACGCGGGCAAAATCGTACCAGTTGAGATATGTACATCTAGGAGGATTGAGTAAGACGAACGTCACCATCAAGAAATGGGAAATTACTAGTAAAATCAAAATCATCCTTTTGATAATAGATTATTTTAGCATTTTACCACAGTTCATGATGTTACTTAAATCCAGAAAAAAATAGTATTTTGAATCAGTAAATGCTTTATTAAATGAAGTAGACACAATCTAAAAACTGGGGATTGTCAATAGTAAGGGTATCGTCAATACCAGGTACTGCTGGTATCATTGAAAATTGAAATAATTGTATCGCCGTAGTTGCATTTTGTCTTTTTTTTAATGAAATCCTGTTCGGAAGAGAACAGAAAAAACAAGGATCCTGTCATTATAAGTACAAAATAAGTACCCATGAAGAGTCCATTGGCCTGTTTAAAAACAATGGTGCCAAAACGAACGTAAATATTGTCTAGCAAGAGATTCAGTACCTTAATTATATCATCACATGTCTAGGAGCAATCGTTGTTTAGGTCATATTGGAGAAGACTCCTTGTTACACCAAATATACTGAAGACCAGAAAATTTAAAAGACAATTTTATAATTTTTCAGTAAAACTTTTTTAGATTATTAAATTCCAAATGGAACCACAACAAAAAGACAAATTAGCATAAGAATTCCCAAAAGAAGGTAATAAAGTATTTGGACATAAAATTGTATTTTGTTTGCATTTTTTTTTCATATAATGCCCATAATAACTTGATTTCTCAATTAAGTTTCTTCACAAAATAAGCATTTTCTTTTAGAAATCTCCATTTCTAACAGTAGAAAATTAGCCTATCATCACGAGACATTTTTATTTGGGTCAAAACAAAGGTTTAAAAATGTGACCTTGAATTTCCGCTATAATCAGACTATATTTATGTGAAGAAATGACAAAGTGTTTTTGCAAGACAGTTTTAACACAATTATGTCTGAAATGTTCTTTTACATCAATTTTTCAATATTTCATGGATCCTAGGTACAAGCGTATATAGCAATTACGATAAATTCTCAAGTGGACAAATAGAATAAGATAAAAGGATGTTTACATCATATTTGCATCCTGTACTGTAATATGAAATCAATTATACGATAGCTGCTTCACTGCGATTACGCGCTTTTCTTTATATCTGGTCCGATCTGTGTCTTTTGATTTATTGCCGCGGTATTCTCGTTTATTGGTGATAATGATTTTACTAAGTCGCCAATACGGTTTGGAAAAAGGCATTATATTAAAGGAAAACGAAATCATAATTCGATAATTTGGCAAAACATTTGATTGAACCACTTAAGGAAATGAACGACACAAATTTTACAACACAAAAGGGCTAATTTTGTGTTACACAAACATAATCATTAATTCATAAAATTCCTTTGCATACTAGTATATCAGAAGATTTTATAACTATAAGCACCACACGATTTTTGTTGATAGAAGACATCATCCGTTGAATTAAACTTTTAAAGTTGATTCCCTGAAAGAACCTAATACATGTTATACGTTGCTGATGACGAATTATTCATTTCAGGCATTTATTATTTTTATCAAAATACAAGTTGATATCTGTAATGTAAATACGATTTCGTGTTTAGGACATTTGTTTTATATACAAATAGCTATACAAATTTATACGATATTTTAATTTTCCAATTAAGCATAAATATATCATGCATCGATATATATGAAATATTTCTGAAGTAGGCCGTAAAATCTATTCAGTCAATCTCGTACTCCCGACCCTGACATTGACAGAAGCTTTCCAAATTTTTTCATTGGTACTGTTTGAGGGTTAGAGAAGTAACACGGAATATGGATGTTTATTGCCTTTGCCTACGGTTAAGAAAAATGGCATTGACCGATCAGTTACTAATAGATCTTTCAAACCTATAAATGCCTCGTTGACTGTGTGACGGATGTTGTATGCAGGGCAGGAAAAGCTTATCCATCCGAAGCACCTGATGTTATGAGTGCTTTAGTTTTTTTGTGTTCTTATGTAGTTTTCATGTGTTTCGTGGGCATGTAGTGTCTTTGGTCTTCCGTCTTCTGGTGTTCTTGCTTTTGCCTTCTCTCTAGACTTTAATTTATGTAATCTTGCGCTTTGTTACTTCGGTATTCTACTGCCGTTGATTGGTTTGGCGCATCCACAATATTGCTTTCCCTTGACTCACAGGCGATCTCGCTTTATCATTATTTTCTATTTATAGTTCACCGGCAGACGGATATCGAACCAGAAATATGTTTCATTAGCAAAGCTTACCAACATTTAAATGCAGACAAATCTTTTACTTACGTAATGTTTGCAATGTTCCTAATTTCGTAGAAGGTCAGAAAAGCATTGACGGTGAAATAAATTGCAATTTCGGATATAATGTATATGAAATATTGTCCATAAGCATCACTTTTATTATCTGTGTTTTGAGCATCAAGAAAACGAATTTGATCCCACTTAGCTTCGCAGCTTTCCTTTTTCGAAAGGGCAATGCAAAGGCCAGCAATTACAAAATTAAGATATTAAAATTACTAGCTTACTTTTTGGTAGCTCATTAGGCCAGTTACCAAAAAATTCCTTACTTTTACTATAAGAATTCTTGAGAAGATCTCCAAAATTCTTGATTACGTTACAAAATTTATCAATAAGCACGAAATACCATAAAATGACGAATCGTAGCATATAAAAAAGGGATCAAAACTAAGACTTTAGATAAGAAATTAAATTAAGTTCCCTTGAGGAGTGTTTATTTTCAGCCTCAACCGTTTCATCCACCAGGATGCCTAGATTGATTCTCAAATCTAGCACTAAGCTCGATCGAGTAATGACGCATTACTGTAGTTTCTTTCTTTTAGTCTATTTCTTAAGTACCCTTATTTTTTTCTCTGGCTCACTTTAAAAAAGTATTGTTGTGATTGAAGGGATTTTTTGAGAAATATGACATGATCTAGAGATTTGCTCAGTCAGATGTAGGCAGTTAAATCATCGAATTTTTTTACAATAAATCTTAAATGAAAGCTTTACAACTTTGTCAGTTTTAAGCCATTTTCCTACCCACATTTTAGCCCACATGCTCAACTTTTGAGCAAAACTTTCAACGTTAGATTTCCGCATAAGAGAATAAACTTATTTGTTACGTAATTTATATTAAACATGGCTAGTGTTGATTTAAGTGCATTACATCAGGATTTAATTCATATATTGTTACAGATTTTTCATAATACAGAATGCTTGATGGCGAACCATTGTAGCCAAACTGTGTGGAGAAAGGCCACGCTCAATACAGTAAAAAGACCCCTTCTGTATTTTTTTAAATACAGCAAAGTCAGTTGGTCTCGTATAGATAGCTGAATTTCCTTCCCCTACCCATTTCTCCCATTTTCCAGTGGCAATCAAAACTCGTTGGCCCTCTATTTCTTTATTCTTTTACTTAAATATTTTTTGAGTTGATTACTTTGTTCTCGTCCTGATATAGCTAAAATATTGCTCAATGGACGTTAAACTGTAACTTATCAATCAGTATTTGTGCATTGCCGCATATCGTGGTATATCCGGATATTCACAATATATCTAACCAACTAGAACACTTAAATGCACAATTTCAAATTGAGGGAATGGAAGAGAAATAAATAGAGAAAATACATATATTAAATAACAATACCGAAGTTACTATTATCTTAGATTCTGCGTATGCGCATTTCTACAACTTATATCTCCTCACTGCAGTTCAAATTAAAACATTTGGAAATCCACTCCAAAATATAAGTAATATCTGACAGAAAAAAAAT
>MJUU01014185.1:48019-64900 GCA_002080025.1 Modiolus philippinarum | reverse complement strand
TCCCATGACTCAAATTTGGTTTTCTTGTCGTTCAGCATCAATTTTTTTTTCAAAAAAAGTAGCACAGTCACCCTCCTTAACAAAAACAAAAACAAAAAACAATACTAAATTCGTATTTGTACCACCAATAGAAAAAGCAGATTGTAGAACAAATGCAGAAAGTTGAAAGTAATAAATTAGCATCCACTTGTATAAAGCTATATGGTTTTATATTAATATTTTATGTATTTATTAAAATTGTTCAATAAACCCAACAGTTCTCGCCACAATATAGCTGAAATATTGCTGAAGTTGGCGTAAAACATCAATCAATCAATCAATCTTCAAGCGTTTTTTGATAAAATCAATGGATTGTGTCATCAACAATCGTATGTCACGATTAAAATAAAGCATACACCCTGAATAAAAATAGACACTGCCATTCAAAATGTTTATATGTGACGCTTTAATAGGGAGAAGTCTATGGTTACAATTAAATACAACGGTATAATTTCTGCCGCATTTGCGACAGTTCGACATTCCATTGAGCATATGTTGTGAAATACCATTTTGGCGGAACCGGAAGTAAAATTTCCGTATTGGGCCAGTAAAACCCGTATTGAGCCAGTAAATCCATATTGGGCCTGCTTTTCCGTATTTGTCCTGTTAAACAATCAATATGTGATCTAAACATCTGGTATTGAATGCGCAATTTTAAATATATTTTACATAACTGATTAATAATGTTAAACATTAACCTAAAATATTACCGTTTTGATACATTAATGTTTCTGCACTAAAACCGGAGAACGCAGATACACTTATTTAGTAGTAGGGAAAGACAAAACATATTTTGAAAAGAACCACACTGAGTCAAACAAGAAGTACACGTAATCAAGATGTTGGAATTTTTAATAGATAATTATTTTTGTCGAATTTGGAGGCCGTGTTTTTCAACAGGCAATAGGGATCCCCATGGGAACTAACTGCGCGCCACTTTTACCTGATCTCTTCTTTTCTCGTATGAGGCAAAGTTTTTACAAGGACTAACACAGAAAAAACAAAAACATTTAGCCCAGTCCTTTAATTTCAGCTTCCCCTATATACAGACGATGTACTTTCTCTTAATAATCCAAAATTCAAGAAATGTTTACACCCGATCTATCCCAATGAGCTTGAAATTAAAGCGACTACTGATACATCTACTTCAGCTTCGTACTTAGATCTTTTAATATACATTGACAAAGATGGACGTTTGAAATCTAAGCTATATGACAAACGTGATGATTTTAACTTCCCAATTGTGAGCTTTCCCTTTCTGAGCAGCAATAAACCTACCTCTCCAGCTTATGGAGTATACATTTCACAGTTGATTCGTTACTGTCGAGCATGTAGTTTATACAGCGATTTTTTGAATACAGCAAAAAACACTGTCCCAAAAGCTCCTTAGTCAGGGATTTGTTCAGCCTTTGTTACTTTCATCCCTGCAGAAATTCTATGGCCGTCACCATGACATCATTGACAGATATGACATATCTGTGACCCAAATGAAAACGGACATTTTCAGCTAGATTTCACATCTTCACGGATTTGACATAACCGGATTTGACTCAACCCTGGATTGACTCACTGATAGTGTGACGGTTGCCGCTGGCGGAGCAGGACATGCTTACCCGTCCGGAGCACCTGATGTCACTCCCGGTTTTTAAGGGAGTTCACAGTGTCAGTACTTTAGTATTTCGTGTTGCCTTGTACATCATATGTAAAATTTTAGTTTTGTCTTCGTCAGTGATGTATGTGCTACCGGTTTGTTCTTGTGATTGTTTGAATACTTTCAAAATTTACAAAAGCTTTTCAAAATTTAACCATGGTACTGTTTTAGGGTTAGAGAAGTAACATGTACTATGGACTCAATTGGTTTTGTCTGAGGGTTAGAAAATGTCATTTACCAATCCGCTACCAAACAGATCTTTCAAAAACAATATATACCTTACTGATAGTGCGACGGGTGTCGCTAGCGGGGCAGGACATTCTTACCCTTCCGGAGCACCTGATGTCACTCCCGGTTTTCATGGGAGTTCACACTATGAGTGCCTTAGCTCTTAATGTTAATCTTTTTATTTCCGTGCATTGTAGCTGTCTCGCGTCCTTGTTTTGTTTTTGTTTTCTCTGATGCCGTTTTTGCCATGTCTTTGGACTTTGATTTTTGTAGTCATCGCTTCCCTTGTTCCCTCGGTATTCTACTGCCGTTGTTACTAGTGACTGGTTATAATATTACATGATGATCCTAAAGAAGACTAAAAAAAAAAACTGTGAGCAAAGCTCACTAATACATACTCCCGCATCCCCCTTTTGATTCCAGAAATTAAAAATTAATTCATAGACGGTATGTACAAGCGTATTGTCATTGTGGTTAATTGTCAAGCGAACAGATATACTTCGATAAAGAATATTTACTTATTTTTTGTATATTTTAACGATACACAGAATAAATAATTTTATGACCAAGGCAACATAATCCCGTTTGTTTGGAGTGCTTGTAGGATATTCATTCATTTCCTTTAATAAAATTTCTTGAATTCTTTTTCTGGGTTTCCTGGAAAGTTTATATTTTCAAAATGTTTAAATAAAATTTGGGTTTAACGTTCATTGAAGCACAAAATTTTGAAATTGAAATTTATGGATTTCCTAGCGATACCAACTGCGGACATGAAGTATCCCCGGTTGGCAATAAATGTCGGCCACTGATTGGTCGGTTGCCGGTTGGTACAAAACTCGTGCACCCGTCTCGTTGTTACGAACGTTGCTAGTGCCAGTACCATGGAAATCTTTTGTGTCAACGTCATATATTCTAGGGCATTAAGTAAGTTGTTTCTGCCACAGAAAACCCGAAATTACCCATAGAAATGACTTAAATGAAAGGAAATCGCCTAAAACAGCATAATCTGAGGTTAATACATTAGGTACTATCCTCTACCTGGAAATTGGGGTATTATCTGCTTATTTATCATATTATTTTAAATGCGAAACATAATTGACGTTGAAATTAAGTACAAATTCACGTCCACTTTTTCGGTGCTTTATAAGGCCAAGTAAAGGATAAATCCGTTACCTATGTTTCTACCCATAAGAATTGAGAATGTTACACCCTTCAGCACCACTGTACAGCCTTCGTCTACGAGTCAGGCTGCACAAAAGTGCTTCAGGGTGGTACAATCTCAATGCCTACGGGTAGAAACGTAGGTAACTGATAATACTGTGGTAGTCAAACGTTAATCCGAGTGAGTATTCGAACAAAATACAATGCACCAATAATTAACGGTGACAAAAGAGGCGACTTGAAATAATCTGAGTTGCGATGCCAAAAACCTATGTATTGAAGGTATTCGCCAAATTATCAGCATAAATTAAATACCATAATTTGCGGCTTTGTTTAAAGAATGGCATCATAGAAATATCAAAATACCGAAGTTACTGTGAATTTAGCTTCTACATATGACCAATTCGCCAACTTATTTTTTTTTCAGTGCGGATCAATCAAAACATTCAGTTTTTAACATCTTTGTGTTAATGGTCTTCCAAACGTTTAGATTTTATCTGCACTGAAGAGACATAAGTTGTCGAAATGAATAAATTCACAGTAACTTCGGTATATATTTATTTTTTACCACTGGGTCGATGCTTCTGCTGGTGGACTGTAAGTCCCTGAGGGCACTCACCAGCCCAGTAGTCAGTACTTCGGTGCTGACCCGACAGCCGATTCTATTTTGAACCTTACAATATCTAAATTTTTTTGTAAATTTTGTTGAAAACTAAGGAGTATCTCCCTCATGCAAAGCTCTGTCCTTAGCTGATTTTGGCTTTACATTTACATCTTATTGGTTATTTGTTCTGTCTCAGGTTTTAATATTTTTGTGTTTATGGTCTTCCAAACGTTTAGATTTTATCTGCACTGAAGAGACATAAGTTGTCGAAATGCATATATGCAGAAAATAAATTAACCGTAACTTCGGTATATATTTATTGGAAATCCGAAGCTAGCATAATAGCCGATAAAGAGCAAATTACCAATTTGACCAAAAATCAACTCAGGACAGAGCTCTGTATGAGGGAGACATTCCTTCGTTTTAAACAAAATTTCATCAAATTTATGTATTGCAACTATCCAAATAAATTCGGTTTTCGGGCCAGCACCGAAGTACTGGCTACTAGGTTGGTGAATACCATCAGGGACTAACAGTAAACCAGCAAAGTCATCGGCCATGTGGTAAAACATTTATGAAAAGGGTAAGAATTGGTGTATACCAACTGGGGATAGTCCAGTCAAGATAAAACAAGCTGGCAACAAATTATTGTAAACAATCTTTTCATAGCCGGGAAAAAATCATACCCATATAGTATGAACAGATATGCTATATTTCTCGAAAGAATATGTGCGACAACAAACGATGAAGAGATCTCTTTCTGTTGCATTGTAAAATACAAAAGCTAGTTGGGACAATAGGGCCTGTAAGTCTCGTACAATTTTGGAACTTCCGGGACCAAACATTGTACCCGGAAGTTACATTTGAAACAAAGATATATGACGTTTCAAACAAAAATTTGAACGTCATAATCCTCAGACGTCATGTTCTGGCGGGAAACGTTTTTGAATTGCCTGTTTATCGTGGATTCTCGTGAGTCACATGACGAGACTTACAGACCCTATTCATGAGACTTTATCAAGCAGCTGAAACTTAACTCATATTAGTTAAACTATACCCTCTTACACTGTAGTTAAAAGAAGATTGTCTTGCAATTAGATCTTAACTTTTGTCGGCTTGTCAAACAGGTTTGTCTTTGAAGTAAATCTGCATGTTTTCATGCTTCTTTTGAATTAGATAGTTCTTCTATTTTCACAACATTCCCCGGTCATTTTAAATACAGTACTGTCGGTGCACTTTTTTGTGCTTGAAAGATAAAGTCGTAAAACTGTAGAAGTGTTTCGTAAATAGTGGTTGAAGGTAAGATCAAGGGATTGCGTTTTTTTTTTTAGAATATAATGCGATTTCCAACAAATCTGATAGTCCGAGTTCCAATCAAAATGTATACTTTTTCAAATTATTCCTCTTCTTTAGTACGGTAGGTGTGATTGCTGGTTCAAAGTTTTTATGAAAAACCACAAGAACATGTCTAATTTCTTTCATATCAAAGAAAAAAGAATACAGACGTAATGAATGAATATTACAACCACATAACTAATTTCTAAGGGAATTTAAAATAAACAAATATAAATGTTAGACAAGAGATAAATGTTAACAACGATACTAACATCATTTATGATACACTAACTGAAATTCTGACACGAAACTGCCTACTCTGCTTGCAAGTCAAGGAACATTCTCCATGGATGGCCGTATGAAACACTAACTTTTATGCTTTTGCCAGTAACATACTCTTTATCCGCTTATTCACAAAAAAAAATCTAGCCATAAACTTTTCTGTTGTAACATTTAGTATTTCAGCTTTCATAGACAATTTAATGATCATTTGTCTATTCTTGCATTCTTTGCTCTTTTTCAAGTCGATTCATTTGATTTAACATAAGCCGACATAAAAAAATAGACTCCGTTTAATGATATTATATTTAGAATTGTATGACTGGAATGAAGTTAAAAGGGTAGTATTATTTCAGTATTTTGATTTACCCGTAAAATATTTCCTTAATTGGAAATTGTTATCGAAAATAGAACAAAATTGTCATAAAACTCGGTAATAATGAAAGACGATAATTGGAAATACTTCAGTTGATTTTAAAAATATAAATGGAGCTAATTATAGAAAGATAACATTTCATAATCATAAAATTTACAGTTAAATGTTGTATAATGGGTCGACCTTGCAAAAATAACGTCTAGATATAGAGCTGAAGCAATGCAAAGCAATAATGTATAAAAATATTGAAACCCTAGTCAGTAAATTTATTCACCTCGTCGATTTTTCAAAAAATGTTTTTGCTTATTGATGCTTTCTGGGTTAAGTTGTTTCAAATTGTGCAGCTCGCACTTGCATTCACACCTGAGTATCTTGCCGGTCATTTACTTTTAATTTTTCGAAACCAATAAAAATAAAGCAATGTGCGCATTTTCCAGGTAGCGAGGACAACATACTAACGTCTGTGGAGAATGTGTTGCTGTTAAAAATACTTAAGATGTAAACCTTTCCTTACCTTCAATAAATTTGTTAAGTAAACTATATGTTACGAAAGGATATGAGTAAATGAACACGAGATCATAACTCATATGTTAACTCCATCATTGCAATCAATTTTAATGAGCTGTATGGTCATGTCGGAAAATAATTCCTCATCAGCAGCACTAGAACCCAAACATAGGAAATCCATATTTTCAAAAAGATACTTAAAATGCATAACCAAACGAAATCCGAATGATCAGTAATATCAAATATAGCTAAGGACAAAACTACGATGGAGTTAACTCTTTCTAACTGCTGAATATATGATCCTCGAGAACTTTGTGTCTGTTATTTAGCATTACCGAACATGCAAAACCTGTTCTTACAATATCTTATAGAAAGAGAGGTCAGGCAACGGGATTTAATGCGGATTGAGGCTACTTTCTTCCTGATGTCCCGGAACCTGAATCGGTTTTCAGGGGCTACGTCTACGGAGCCCCGGTCGCGTCATCAGGTGGTAGATAGGGGATTGCCTCGTCTATGCGGGTATTTTACGAAAGGATATCAAGTAATTGACATGAGACCAAACACATATGTTAACTCCAACTGCAAAACATTTAAGTGAGCTGTATGGCCGTTATTCCTCATTAGCAGTACCAGAACCAAACACAGGGATCCACAATTTCAAAAAACAAATCCCAATAATCAGTAATATCAAACCTAGATAAGGACAAAAATTACGATGGAGGGAGTTAATCCTTAGGAATAGTTAGCACGTAATACGGAAAGACTGAACGCGAATCATTATAGCCAATCTGTTTGGAGAACCGACACGCTCCATGCAGCATAACAACCCCTCCATTACCGTTTTTGGAGAGCAGACTCACCTGCGTCGTATAGCAGGCTAAATTTCCTGTCCCTACCTATTTTCCAATGGCAATTAACCTCATTACCCCGGTTGTCCTTTCCACTTGTATTCCTTTCTTCTTTACTTCAAATTTTTTGAATTGATTAACTTTTTCTCGTCCTAATATAGCTCAAATATTGCTCACTGGACGTTTAGCTCGATTCTACCAGATTTCCTGTTGTGAAGTGTGAAGACAACAACGGCAGCAGAATACCGAAGGAACAAGCAAGGGAAGCGATGACTACAAAAATCGAAGTCCAAAGACATGGCAGAAACAGTAACAGATAAAAACAAAGACAAAACAAGGACGTGAGACAGCTACAATGCACGGAAATAAAAAGATAACATTAAGGGAATGACATGTGTATTTCATAACATATAGTATGAATCATAAGCCTACTCCTAGTGCATTTGTCTGTACTTAGCTGTAGAGTTTGATTTTCCTTTGATAAAAAATATATATGTTGTGCGATGGCCACAGATTAACTATATGAATCAAAATAAAAATGGTATAGTTGGCCACGATTAAAAAGTAAAAAAAAACCACAAAAATATACAAATTAAAAAACATATAAAAATGACAAAAATTGAAAGAAGGGAAGATTTTCCCTTTAGGTTTTATTCTCCAGCTTAATTTGTTCTATTGAATATATTGAAGTTTAAATTGTGTGTACCATTGTCTGTATTGAAGCTGATTGAATAATATGTGTTTCTTGCTTATATCTTGATACACACGAAAACTGTTTAACAATACTTCTGTTTATTACGCTATCTTGGTCGATAATATGCGACACGTCAGTGAGGATATTCAAAAATGATTGATTGATTGATTAGTTAGAGTTTAACGTCCGATGAGCAGTATTTCAGCGATATCAGACGAGAACAAGTTAATCAAGCAAAAAAATTATAAGTAAAAGAAGAAAGAAATAAATGTGGAAGGGACAACCGAGGTAACGACTTTTGATTGCCACTGGAAAATGGGAGAAATGGGTAGGGGCAGGAAATTTAGCCTTCCATACGACACCCAGTGCGTCTGCTCTCTTAAGAGAAATATAGAAAGGGTCTTTATGCTGCATGGAGCGTGGTGTTGCTCCAAACAGTTTGGCTACAATGGTTCCCGGTCAGGCTTTCCGTATTATGACCTGACTACCCCGCATAGACAGGGCATTCCCCTATCCACCAACTGGGGACGCGCCCGGCAGCTCTGTAGCCGTAGCCCCTGAAAACCAATCCAGGTGCCGGGCCTTTGTTAGGAAGACTCATACTCCAAGTTCAGAGGATGCTGTGGGCCTATTTATAAGCCAGGACCGCGCAAAAAGGAAATGGTGTATACTCTACAGCACACTAAATAGTTTGTATTAGTTGCAACCTTTTCTGGGTCTCTTGCGCTACAACTGAAGGGGTGACTTAAGGTAGTAGATCTAGGTTAAGGGAGATAACTCTTTAAATCAGTAAGACGTTTGAAATAGTTAGTTTCATCAATGCTTTTTAAGCATTGACGTGAAAAAGAATAAAAAATCATCTATGTTACTCAGAGGCTTAGAATCTGTTTATGAAAATGATTTCAACAAACTCACCTGTGATTTTTAAGAGTTATGTCCCTTAACCTAGGTCTACCTCCTTAAGGTTTTTGATAAGCATTTTTTATTTCACTATGCCGAATTCTGGCGGAAATCCATTGTAGACAAAATGGAAAAAAACGCTTCGCCTCATGTATGATAAAGACCGCTAATACATAACTTTGATGACGATATATCAAGGAAGCAGTGCACTTTCCGGGCATTTGTTGTCACTCTTACTAATGGGTTTTGCAATTACAAAAAAACAGGATAACAGTAAACACATACAATGGCCGGGAACTACAGTCACATGCCACAATTTACAAGCGAACTGCACTAGGAAAACAATAATGAAAACAAGTGACAGACATAAATAATGATAGGAACTCGGGACAGCCGGACTTGGTACCGGCACTAGCAAAAGACAGTGGTAGGGTTAAACCAGTTTATGGGTACCCGAAGCTCCCCTTTCTCTACCGCGTTTCCCTATAGTATAATAAACATGCGAATTAAACCCAATATAGGTAGACTAACTCAATGACAACTATCTTGGAAAAGAAAAAGATATGCCAGACGTAATTTAGAAAGTACTGTATTTTACTCTAACGTAATTCTAGATATTCGTCTAATCAACAGTAGGTTGATGCATCGTTAAACCATGTTTTATTTAAACTTATTATGGATGCTGTAGAGGACTATCCAAGAAATGGATTAAGCGTAAACAAAATGAGGACCTGAATTCTCTATCGGAGTGGATTAAGGCTGTGAGGTCCATGATTCTTAAACGAATCAGTCAGCTACGAGGGTCAATGAGAACTAAAGCATAATCCATTTTCAAAAATGAAGATGTTGCCAGATACTTGTCCTCCATTCATGACAAAGACATTGTATGTCGTTGTTCCGGTAGATAAGGCCCCTAATAACATCATTTTCATTGGTAAAAATCATTGCATCGATTGCTAAAGAAAGAACTAGGCATTGACAGTGCCTAGGGCAATCCAACCTACACAGCTACTACTCTGTCTAAGGAGGAGAAATTTCAGAACCATAGATCTGTTTTGCTTTCCTTTGGGATTTCTACCAAAGAGGATGACACTGATCTCATTGTACTGGGTACTAAATTACATAATTAAATACCATACAAACAACGATACATCGCTGGATCTGCTAATGTTCTACAAAACCTATTTCTAAGCTATTAACATCCATCTTGACAGCCGCAAAAGAGGGCCTTCAAAATATTGTGATACTAACTTTTCATGAAGTGGTGTGAATGAAATGTGGATATTAAAAAACTCTAAGAATCTGCTTGAAATCTTAAAATCGAGATCACTATCACACTGTAACAGCATTAAAACTTTTGACATCTCCACGCTTTACACTACAATTCCTGATGAACAACTGAAATCAAGGCTGAAAGATTATATTCATAGATGTTTCTCCCACAAGAACGGCGAACGAAAATATAAGTAAATTTTTATAGACAGAGAACAAGCACACTTGTGAAATACGACTCAGAATCACAGAAAAATATACAGAGGAGAAAGAGATTAAAATGTTAGAGTTTCTGGTCGACAATATATTTGTCCAGTTTGGAGAACTTGTTTTTCAACAGACTAGCGGATTTCCAATGGGCACAAATTGTGCACCTCTTTTAGCCGATCTGTTTCTCCACTCATATGAAGCTGAATTCATCGAAGGGCTTCTTCAAAATAAAGATTAAAAAACTGGCCCAGTCCTTTAATTTCAGCTTCCATTATATAGATGATATTTTATCACTAAACAACCCTCGCTTTGGTGATTTTCTTCATCTTATCTACCCAAAAGAGCTCGAAATTAAGGATACTACAGATACTTCCACATCAGCCTCGTTCCTTGACCTTCATCTTGAAATTGACAACAGAGGTACACTACAAATAACTAAATACCGAAGTTACTGTGAATTTTGATTCTGCATATGCGCATTTCGACAATTTATGTTTCAACCAAATTTCCAAAATAAATTGATATTGGAAGGTTTTAAATAGAATCGGCTTTCGGGTAAGCACCGAAGTACTGACTACTGGGCTGGTGAATACCCTCGAGGATTAACAGTCAACCAGCAGTGGCATCGACCCAGTGGTAACAAATAACTAAATACCGAAGTTACCATGTATTTTTGATTCTGCATATGCGCATTTCGACAATTTATGTCTCTTCAGTGCAGATAAAATCCAAACGCTTGGAAGACCACAATGTCAAAGATGTTTGAAAACTGATAGAAAACAAATTACCAAATACGATCTAAATAGAAAACCAAAATCAGCTAAGGACAGAACTTTGCCTGAGGGAGATACTCTTTAGTTTCAACAAAATTTACAAACTAGGCTATACGACAAACGCGATGACCTCACTTTTCCAGTTGTCAACTTCCCTTTTCTTTGTAGCAACATTCCAAGGAGTTTACACCCCTAACTCATTCGCTACTCAAGGGCCTATGATTGATGAGTGATTAGTTTGCTAGCGCTCGGTTGCTTACAAATAGGCTACTTAAGCAAGGGTATGTTGCCCATAACTTGAGGTCATCACTACAGAAGTTTTACGGTCGATACCACGATCTTGTTGACCGCTTTGGGATATCCGTTTCCCAGAAGACAACAGATCTTTCTCTTTGTCACTAAAGTTTGTTTTCCTATACCGGATTTGACTTTTTTTTTACCGAAGTTGACATGTTCAACACGGCGGGTGTCTTATAAGAAGTTGGAGATGCTTACTCTATCGGTGCACCTGATCTCACCCATGGTTTTTAATTGGGTCCGTTGTTCATTTTTGTGTATATGTGTGTCTTCATTTTTTTTCTGTGCCATGCTCATGTTATGTCTTTGTTTCTTTGTTTTTCCTACGTTGCCATTGTCCTTGGATTGTTCGTTTTAGACTGACAGTTCGGTTCTCACTTACTTTATCCGATCCTTTATTTACAACATACCCATTCAAAGAATATCACGGCTATCCCAAACGGATATAGTACATTTTTTTGGTATGTGCACTCTCTGATTTGTTGTTAGTTGACTTATCTTTCCTGTCTCACCCACTGAATATGCTTTGGAAATTTGTAATTAAATTTATTCAAGACACAGGAAGGATTAATATCCTGTCCCTACCTATTTTCCCCTTTTCGGTACATCTGCTGTACTGTCTTTATTTATTTATCTCTTCTATTATAATGCTCTCTATAGATGCAATATAGCTCTTGAGGTAAAACTCCTAATTCTAAATCGGCCAATTGACATTTGATTTAATATTTCATTGAATTTCGAGTTATAAATAGATTATGTGCACTTATGGTTGGTGTGATCTACTATGTGGGACACTTACGGCAAGCTGAAATTACGTTTTCAAAAGTTCAGAGTTCGTGTAAATATGAAAATGAAATTAAAAGGAGACAACATCCAATCTCCAGGTTAAAACGACCTAAAACAAAGCATCAAGGGCTCACCGTACAGTCTTCAACACAGTGTGGAACCTTACACCATATAACAAGCCCCAAAAGTAACCAGAGGCTCCCAGGAGCCATTATCGCTCACCTGGCTTTCAAAATTCACAATCAAGGTAACATTGTAAGTTATACAGTTGATCTTCAGTTTCTCAATATTCGTAGCTCGAATACCTCCAATATCTTGAACTGTATTTAAAGTCTGATCATGTTTTACCATATTTCTTTGTTGGCCTTTTTTGACAAAAAACGTTTTTGCTAAGGACCACTTTCGACACCAGTTTTGAAGTCGAGACGTCATTTTGTAAATGGCAGTCAACAAATAATTTTCAACATCAGTTTGAAGTCGCAACATCAATATCTATTTGGAAACCAAATTTCATTGAAATCGGAAAATATTAAATTTTCCCGCCTTTTTTTGGCGGCCATTTTAAAAATGGCGGTCAACGAACGATTTTTAGCATAAGTTTTGAAGTTGCGACATCAAGACCTATTTGGAAACTAAATTTCATTGGAAGTCGGACAACTTTGATTTTTTTCTGACATTTTTTGGCGGCCATTTTTAAATGGCGATCAACAAATAATTTTCATCACCGGTTTTGAAGTCGCAACATCAATATCTATTTGGAAACTAAATTTCAATGAAATCAGACAATGTTGAATTTACCCGCCTTTATGGCGGCCATTTTGAAAATGGCGGTCAACGAACAATTTTCAACACCAGTTTTGAAGTCGCCACACCATGACAAACATTTCATCAATTTACACTTACAATGTAACCTTCACCTTCTATAGCTTTGGAAATAAAAGACGAAAATTCGGTGAAAAAAAGGACAATAACTGCTACAAGGGTTTATGGATTTTCTTCAAAATTCCAGAGTGGGTAGATCTTGATATGCTGAAATTTTTTTGCAATTTACACTTGACCTCTATCCGTTGCACTCCTTGAAATAAAAAATAAAAAACGCAAAAATTTTGAAAATTTTACGGAAAAAGGGCTATAACTCCGAGATGGGTTTCAGATTTCTTCAGAATTCACAGTAGGTAGATCTCATCATGCTGATCATTTTTACAACGTGTCAGATTTTTGATATCTGTAACGGTTTTCAAGTTATTAACCAAAAACTGCAATTTACCCCTACGTTCTATTTTTAGCAATGACGGCCATTGCACAATTTTCAGAAGCCATACCCTGGTGATGATTCAAATCAAGTTTGGTTACATTTGGCCCAGCGGTTTCAGAGGAGAAGATTTTTGAAATTTTTGACGGACGGACAGACAGACGACGGACGCATAGTGATGGCAAAAGCTCACATGGCCTTTTAGGCAAGGTGAGCTAAAAAAGTGAATAAGTCAATGAAAACAAACCACATCCAATAACCCGAATATCAAGAAACTAAAATTTTATAAGTAGACGAGAACAAGCCAATGACCAATATATTCTCCTCACTTTGACAGGCGCAAAAATTGCATTGGGGTTACACTCGTTTTCTTGGATCCAAACCCTCTCCTTATATGTGGTGAATGACTAAAAAATAAATACACAAAAGGACTCACAGTACAAATCAAACTAGAAAAAAATCCAACTTATCAAGACAAGTACTTTTACAATGAAGTTCATAAAACATGAAGACAATACACATTGGTACTGTCGTGACAAATGCTTGCAGTTACTGACAGCTAGCTAAGGACATAATTTCCGTTGACTATGATACATGTATATTCTGCACTAATGTAATATGTCTTTGGTCTGCCGATGTTGCCATGTTTGTTTGCCCCGATTCTATTTGACTTACATAATTTGCACGCATGCCCTTTTACTTCGTCATAATACTGCCATTCTGTAAAAACAGCAATATTTAATTTGAGAAATCGTTTTAAAAACTGAATAACTTTGTCATCAAGAGACGTTTGTGAACTGGTCTTAAAACATGATTTACGTAAACTGTCTTCTGTCTTCAACGAACGACAATTTAATGAACATGGAAGCTACATTTATTTTGTTAAGACGACAAATAACAAACACCATTGACAGGTGGCAAGTGCGTTTTATGTTGAAATCGAATATTTTATTCATTCGATTATTTCAAGGTGCAGCTTCCAAGTTTGAACTTTATTCCCTGTTAAATCATAAGTATAATGTATTAAATCAGATCCAGTCAACATGCTTATATACTACTGTAGTGCGATGCTTTGTAAATTTATATGCTCATACATTCGACCACCTATGACTCTCCTTTTAAAGAAAAAAAATATATGAGGGTCTTTCTA
The DNA here is from genome assembly GCA_002080025.1 of Modiolus philippinarum. NCBI lineage: Eukaryota > Metazoa > Mollusca > Bivalvia > Mytilida > Modiolidae > Modiolus > Modiolus philippinarum. Next base: position 50,538 of record MJUU01014185.1, on the reverse strand, counting down.
TTGCATGGAGGTTTTTCTTCCAGTTTGTGTACAATGCTTCGAACCAGGCGAACTGTCCACCCTCCCGTTGCAGAAAGGGTATTCTCTTACCTGGGATTAATGCATTTGAGGTGCCCGGCATTCCGTTCAGTAGCAGTAAACTGCTGAAAGTAATTGAGAACCAAACCGTCAGTCAAAAGAACGAAGAATTCACGGACAACGGCAAAATCGGAAACACCAAGAAACAAGGACACCACATGAGAACAGGAAAAAAAAGAAAAATGAAGACATAAATACAGATGAACAACACGGACTCAATAAAAACCAAGGGCGAGATCAGGTTTAAAATATGAATTGAAAATTACATGTAATGATTTAATTTGAAACGGTTAATAGTCTGTAACAGAAGATTTTATATAGACAGCAATACCATATTAAGGTGGCTCACAGTAACTTCGGTATTTAGTTATTTATCAATTTTTTGAATTTGTGGCAGATTTCGGAACTTCTCTGGTTTTCTCCTGTTCAATGGCTCGAAGAATTTTGCACACGGACCCCAACTTTTTATTTCATGGTTGTCTTCTATAGGCCAAATTAAAGACACCTGCCAATTTTCTCAAAATTCTCGATATACCTTCACAGCTTTAAGTATATAGAATTCCTCTTGTCCGTCCGTCCGTCCGTCACACTTTCGTTTCTGGATGCCAACTTGCGTTTGCTTTGAAGGAAAGTTTTATTATTTTGGGATAATGTTTCTATTCATAAAATACAGGTCAAATTCAATTTTGACCGTGATCGGATTTTTCGTTCCAGAGTTATTGCCCTTGATTCAGGAAACATCTGTAAATTTTATGGTTTCCGGATGATAACTTGAGTTTGTTCTAAAGAAATGTTTAAATATTTTGGGATAATGTTTCTATGCATAAAATACAGGTCAAGATCAATTTTGACCGTGATCGGATTTTGCGTTCGACAGTTATTGCCCTTGATTAAGCCAAAATCTGTAAATTTCATAGTTTCCGGATGATAACTTGAATTTGCTTTGAAGGTAAGTTTTAATATTTTGGGATAATGTTTCTATTCATAAAATACAGGTCAAGACCTATTTTGAGCGTGATCGGATTTTGCGTTCGGGAGTTATTGCCCTTGATTTAGGCAAAATCTGTAAATTTTATGGTTTCCGAATGATACCTTGAGTTTCCTTCGAAATTACTAAATACCGAGGTTACTGTGAATTTACTTTCTGCATATGCGCATTTCGACAACTTATGTCTCTTCAGTGCAGATAAAATCTAAACGTTTGGAAGACCATTTACTCAAAAATATTTAAAAACTGATAGAGAACAAATAACCAATATGATCTTAATGTAAAGCCAAAATTAGCTAAGGACAGAGCTATGCATGAGGGAGATACTCATTAGTTTTCAACAAAATTTACAAAAATTTAGATATTGTTAGGTTCCAAAAATAATCGGCTTTCGGGTCAGCACCCGAAAGAAAGTTTTAATATTTTGGGATAATGTCTATATTCATAAAATACAGGTCAAGTTCGATTTTTGGAGTGATCGAATTTTGCGTTCCAGAGTTATTGCCCTTGATTTAGAGGAAACAACGGCAGTAGAATACCGAATAAACAACGCACAAGATTACACAAATCAAAGTCCAGAGACAAGGCAAAACCAAGAACACCAAAGACGGAAGACCAAATACACCACATGCCCACAAAACACACGAACATTACATATACAACACAAAAAACTAAAGCACTAACAGTGTGAACTCTCAATAAACAAGAGTGACATCAGGTGCTCCGGAAGGGTAAGCATGTCCTGCTCTGTGCACATCACCCGTCACACTGTCAGTGGGTCAATCCAGGGTGAAGTCAAATCCGGGAAGACGCGAATTTAGCTCAAAATGTCAATTTTTATTTGTGACACTGACATTTCATATCTATCTATGATGTCGTGGTGACGGCCATAGAATTTCTGAAGGGACGAAAGTAACAAAGGCTGAACATATCCCTGACTCAGCAGTTTTTGTGACAGTGCTTTTGCTCTTTCCACAAAGTCACTGTATGTACTGCACGCCCTACAGTAACGAATTAATTGTGAAATATATACTCCATATGCTGGGGATGCAGGTATATTGCTGCAGATAACTAAATACCGAAGTTACTGTTAATTTATTTTCTGCATATGCGCATTTCGACAACTTATGTCTCTTCAGTGCAGATAAAATCTAAACGTTTGGAAGACCATAAACTCAAAGATGTTCAAAAACTGATAGAGAACAAATACCCGATATGATATAAATGTAAAGCCAAAATCAGCTAAGGACAGAGCTTTGCATGAGGGAGATACTCCTTAGTTTTAAACAAAATTTACAAAAATTTAGATATTGCAAGGTTCCAAATAAAATGGGTTTTCGGGTCAGCACCGAAGTGCTGACTACTGGGCTGGTGAATACCCTCGGGGACTAACAGTCCACCAGCAGAGGCATCAACCCAGTGGTAACAAATAACTAAATACCGAAGTTACTGT